>JASXTE010000223.1:0-78126 GCA_030280995.1 Hemileia vastatrix
AACCTAACCTAACCCACCCAAACCAAACCTAACCCTAACCAAACCAAACCAACCTCACCACCCAACACCACAACCCAACCAACCCAACACACCAACCACCCAACCCAAACACCTAACCTAACCCAACCAACCAACCCAAACCAACACCTAACCCAACCAACCTAACCAAACCAAACCACACCCTAACCACCTACCCAACCACCAACCAACCTAACCCAACCCTAACCTACCCAATCCCACAACCCTAAACCAAACTAACCTAACCAAACCTACCCCACCTCCAACCAAACCTAACCTAACAACTAACCTAACCTAACCTACACCTACCCAACCTAACCCAACCCTAACCTACCAAACACAAACCTAACCAAACCTAACCAACCCCTACCCTAACCTAACCTAACCAACCTAACCCTAACCCTAACCTACCACACCTAACCTAACCTAACCCTAACCTAACCCCACCTCACCTACCCTAACCTACACCAACACCTACCCACCCTACCTAACCCTACCCTACCCTACCTACCAACCAACCCCACCCACACCAACCAACCAAACCACCCACCCAACCCCAACCCACCTACCCCAAACCACCCCAACCCTAACACCACCACCCCACCAACCAAACCACTACACCTACCCCACCACCCTACCCCACCTAACCAACCACCACCCCACCACACCACCTACCCACCCCAAACCACCCACCACCCACACCTAACCAACCCAACCCCCACCTACCCACCCAACCACCACCACCTAACCTACCACCAACCCAACCAAACCCACCTCAACCTCAACCTAACCTACACCTCAACCCCTACACCTAACCTAACCTCACCAACCCAACCCCTAACCCTAACCTAACCCACACCAAACCAAACCCACCAACCACAAACCTAACCTAACCAAACCTAACCTAACCTAACCTACACCTACCTACCAACCTAACCTAACCTACCTAACCAAACCAAACCTAACTAACCTACACAAACCAAACCTAACCAACTAACCAAACCATAACCTAACCAAACCTAACCTAACCTCTACACCTAACCAACCTAACCTACCCTAACCACCTAACCTAACCAACCTAACCTAACCTAACCAAACCTAACCTAACCTAACCTAACCTAACCTAACCTAACCAAACCTAAACCTAACCTAACCAAACCTAACCTAACCCTAACCCTAACCTAACCTCACCTAACCTCACCTAACCTAACCTAACCTAACCTAACCTAACCTAACCCTAACCTAACCTACTAACCTAACCTAAACCTAACCTAACCTAACCTAACCTAACCAACCACCTAACCTCACCTAACCTACCCCTAACCTAACCTAACCTAACCCTAACCTAACCTCAACCTAACCTAACCTAACCAACCTAACCTAACCTAACCTAACCCCTAACCTAACCTAACCTCAACTAACCACCAAACCTAACCTAACCTAACCTAACCTAACCTAACCTAACCTAACCTAACCTAACCAACCAAACCTAACCTAACCTAACCTAACCTAACCTAACCAAACCTACACCTAACCTAACCTAACTAACCTAACCTAACCTAACCTAACCTAACCCTAACCTAAACCTAACCTAACCTAACCTAACCTAACCTAACCTAACCTAACCTAACCTAACCTAACCTAACCTAACCTACCTAACCCTAACCTAACCTAACCTAACCTAACCTAACCTAACCTAACCTAACCTAACCTAACCTAACTAACCTAACCTAAACCCTAACCTAACCTAACCTAACCTAACCTAACCTAACCTAACCTAACCTAACCTAACCTAACCTAACTAACCTAACCTAACCTAACCTAACCTAACCTAACCTAACCTAACCTAACCAAACCTAACCTACCTAACCTAACCCTAACCTAACCTAACCTAACCCTAACCTAACCTAACCTAACCTAACCTAACCTAACCTAACCTAACCTAACCTAACCTAACCAAACCAAACTAACCTAACCTAACCTAACCTACCTAACCTAACCTAACCCTAACCTAACCTAACCTAACCTAACCTAACCTAACCTAACCTAACCTAACCTAACCTAACACCTAACCTAACTACCTACACCTAACCTAACCTAACCTAACCTAACCTAACCTAACCTAACCTAACCTAACCCTAACCTAACCTAACCTAACTAACCTAACCTAACCTAACCTAACCTAACCTAACCTAACCTAACCTAACCTAACCTAAACCTAACCTAAACCTAAACCTACCTAACCTAACCTAACCTAACCTAACCTAACTAACCTAACCTAACCTAACCTAACCTAAACCTACCTAACCTAACCTAACCTAACCTAACCTAACCTAACCTAACCTAACCTAACCTACCCTAACCTAACCTAACCTAACCTAACCTAACCTAACCTAAACCAACCTAACCTAACCTAACCTAACCTAACACCTAACCTAACCTAACCTAACCTAACCTAACCTAACCTACACCTAAACTAACCTAACCTAACCTAACCCCTAACCTAACCTAACCTAACCTAACCTAACTAACCTAACCCTAACCTAACCTAACCCCTAACCCCTAACCTTAACCCTAACCTAACTAACCTAACCTAACCTAACCTAACCAAACCTAACCTAACCTAACCTAACCTAACCTAACCTAACCTAACCTAACTAACCTAACCCTAACCTAACTAACCTAAACCTAACCTAACCTAACCTAACCTAACCTAACCTAACCTAACCTAACCTAACCTAACCTACCTAACCTAAACCTAAACCTAACTAACCTAACTACCTAACCTATATTACGTGAACATTATGGGTTGTTTTTTCAATTTGCTCCTTCCATTTTCCCTTGAACTTCAAGCATACAATCCTTCAACACAGGAAACACGGGTATCGTCAAATCCCAGGTAAAGTTACTTGCATAAGTTGGCAGACAGCCTCTGTCTCATACTCTCTGTTGACCTGAACGATTTGTTCTTGGACTTGAAGTTGTGGTTCTTTTATACATGTAACTTGTCTTTTTTTCTCTTGTTTTCAAAAGTGTTCCGCAGTACTTTTATTGACTGTACGTAGAAAATAAATGCTTCATGTTATGTTATTCATGGAACCAATTCTTTGTCGACTACTGATTAAAGTTGTATTTTTGTAGCAGTTCAAGCACTTCAAGCACTTCAACCGATTAGTTTTCTCATCTACAAGTCTATTCTAATCGCCTGCACAGTAGATTTCATTAAAACACTGATCATCATTTTTTCTACTTTCGTTGGTTTTCTGGACATTCCGATTATCAGTTGGACTAGTCTAAAATCAAATTGGATGAAATTAAATTTCAATGTAGCAAACAACTTGAGAGAGACTTCCCAATCCATTTATGTCACAACCAACATGATCATTAACATTCATTTTATTCTGATATGATACTTTATAAGTTGATGATACATGATGACGATATCACCTGTTTCAGGTAACTTTGACATTTGTCACTTCGCTATGCACGCGAGCCACTTCGATTGCCTACTTTACTTTTGGATTATACTGTAATTTATCAGTTAAAATGAACATCAATTCTCTCATAGAATGGTTGTGAGTAACAAGACAACTTTACATGCATCTCACTAGTATACTCGACAATAATGCAAACAGTTTCTTTCATGGCACTCGCTGTTGGTCGTCAGTTGCATGAAAAATAGTAAATTCAAATTTCATCTGATCCTTAATCTTCCACTTGTACAATTGATAATTACCAACACATAAATGTTCGATCATTTTGAAAATTCCGAAACAAAGCATACTAGAAACTTTCTTTCGAGTACTTTGTTTGCATCTTACAATTCGCTGCTATGAAATCAGACAGAGTGGGTTCATCCAAGTATCATACGTGACAAATTAAATTGTAACTTCATTATCGACTGATGTTGAAAGAAAAAGATGCCATAAACACAGGTTCACTAGTTTGAGTTGACACTTCAACTCTGAGCCATTTGGCACTTTTACTTGAAATATAAATCTTTGGGCGAATTCGCCTAAGCAAATGAAGTATTTTGGGTGGTAGGATTGGCAGGTTCATCAGAACCGACAACAATCATCGAGAATTGTGGGACATGAACAAGAAATTTTACAATCAAGTTCATGTTGCAGTGTCCGCTTAGTTAAGTTCATTATATCAGGAGCTCAATAGATAATTAAAGTATATATCAGGTGAACAAACAGCTGATAGTAAATTTAAATGTCCCAGTAAAAATTCAAAATCAGTCACTAAAGCTCTTGATTTCGATAGATTTTTGAAATATTTTTCCTTCAACTCAAATGGCTATTGAAGGGTCAAATGAGCATGTAGCTAAGATTTGACCAAAGTCAGGATGAGTCCAAGTAACTTTGCATCTAACAGCTGAGTAAGGTTTAAAACTGACAGAACAGTCCAATTCACCTTCCTTGTCTTGATCTTATACCTGCTGAAGATAGATTAATAAAAGTAAAATAAAAACATAAATCTTGTTAGTTCACCTCAACAATTTGTTAACTTGAGAATGCAGCAACATGTGAAGAGGAGCTTTGTTACAATGAGTCGATCAACGATTCCACGAATGGTCAGCATATGACAAGCTGTCAATCGAATTAATTCTTCTAACAGACAAGTTGGTTCTTACGTGTGTATTGAGTTGAATTTACACGTTGAGCATCACCAGGATGCATCTTTATAATTTGACACTACAACTAATGTAATTCATTATCTTTTTTAGGTACTAAACAACGAGATATTGCTTTGGTACTGACGGTTCTGTCAAATTGATGAATCACCGCTGACAATTATTTTTTCAACGTTCCAGGATGTACTCGATAATACGTAACGATAATCAACACCTGGATGATTTGAATTGTCAAAGAAGTTACAGAGGATTACAAGCAAGAACAGAGAGATGCGAAGTTGGTTAAGTTCTTTTGAATGGCAACATTTTCCTTCTGCTGATATATCTATCGCACTTTGAATACTTCTTCATCAATTTTGAAGTTCTTCAAACTGTTCAAACCTGTCAAGATTGGTTGGTCACCACTAGAGGGTACTGGAAAAGTTCTTCTGAGGACGAGCAGCTACAAGTGAACCAGAAAATTGGGGATAAACATTCACTTCATTTTCTTGGTGGTGTTATCAATCAATCGATCCTCGATTGTATCTGTATACTTCATTTGCCAAGCAATCGTTTCCATTCACTCCTCAAGAACTGAATGAGGTATGTCTTACCTTCTTGAGGGAAACAACGAAGATGACAGCCTTGAACAGTGAAATTTGTCACTTTGCCTTATCAGAAAGAAGAGAGTTGTAAGTCTGACCCAAAGGTGCAGTAGTACAGAAAACATGCAGTATCACTAGTGAGGTAAAACATTTGGACACCAGTTGGTTGAACAGCTGGAGTCCACGTGGTTGAATTTGACGCAGACTCACTGATACCGAGAAACATTTGATTGACAGTAACACTCGAAAATGTCTGTCTATGCCCACAAGTGATCCAGCTTTTACATGAAAATTCATTTATACCTTGATTTAAAATTTTATAAATTGTATATGGCAGTTGCATTCGTACTCAACGAAACAAATGGATATTTTCGTCAATCATGTCACCGAATGGATCTTACTAAAAGATTTGTTTTTGCTTTTCCAAGATATCCATCAATCCTGATTCATTTACTTACAACAATTGTGGTTTTCGTATCTTCTAGAAACCTAAAGCTGTATCATATACCAGTGAAATTTGTATAACAAACGATAATTTTGCATCATTTATATCATTTTTGTCTGTTAAATGTAATATTGAGCATCTTTACGCACCGAATAAGATCCTTCATCCATTATTGTCCTACTTTATCGTTGGAACTTTAAGCCATCGTGATTCAGCCAGCCACAGTACTGATTGGATGACAATACTTGGATTTCTTGAATCATTCCATATTTTCCATGGAAAAAATTTCATCAAATTTTCATCCAAAATTATCCACGACAAAACGAGCAAACTCTTTCACTTGGTTGATTCATCCTTGTCGACATTTGGTAGACTGTGGATCTAGAAGTGTTGTTCTACCATTCAATGCACAAAACATATTTATTTCATTCAATTTCGATGTTACATCACCCCAGTGGAATGACCAGCAAATAAATAGAATACTCGGCTTGATTGGAAACTTGAACCATCCAAAGTTGAAAGTAAAAAGTGATCCATATGATCTTTGATGTGATTTCACTCATAGCTGTTCTCAACTGTCGAACCTTTTTTCCCTTTCCCTCTTTCAGATTATGTGTCTGAGTGGTTGAGGAAGGAAATGTAGTTGCTGATCTTAGCATAAAACAACACTAATAAAAATAAAGTTAATTTTTTCAGTGCAGAAAAAATGACAAAGTTCCGGGTAATTTTTCATCCAAGCATTTCAAATGAATGCTTTGTCTCGTGCACAAAAACAATGACACAATTCATCAACAGCATTAACATTGCTGCTCTCAGTCACTGGAAACTTGGCGGTGAAGTGTACTTATCACTAGATAAAAACAAATTGTTACATCGCCAATAGTGTGTTTCTCTCCGAAACCAAGTTACAATAACAATGTTTTCATTCGTTTTTTGACAATCAAAAAACTTATTTTTCATTCCATCATCTACAAATGAAGTGGCTGATTGTGTTTGTGGTTGTGAAAACAACTCAAGAGATATTTTTCAATTTATTTCAATTCCAACTAGCATGATTAGTTACATCAACTAGATAATACCAACTGTTTCGAGGTGACTCTGACATATGTCACTTCGCTGTGCGCGAGAGTCAACTTAATTTCCTAATGGACATTCGGATTAAATTGTAATCGATTGGTTAAATTAACATCAATTCTTTATTTCAATAATTATAACTGAAAGGACAACTTTTCATTCATTTCAATAGTATACTCGCTCGATAATGTAAACGAGAAAAATTATACAAGATCCAGCAAATGTTTAGACTGTGAAACTTTTTTTTCATTCAAATTCCTGTGACGAAAAATCGCTTAATCAAAGATGACCAATCGATCAGCTTGTTGGAAACGCAACG
Organism: Hemileia vastatrix; assembly: GCA_030280995.1. Lineage (NCBI taxonomy): Eukaryota > Fungi > Basidiomycota > Pucciniomycetes > Pucciniales > Zaghouaniaceae > Hemileia > Hemileia vastatrix. Next base: position 7,080 of record JASXTE010000223.1, read on the forward strand.
TGTCGATAAAGTCATTTAACTTGATGACAAAACATGCAGCACATAATGAGGAAAAAACACTCAGCCAGGACAACAACAATAATGGTGTCAAGTCATCGAATTTTTCAGACATTATTTGTGAACACCATACGTCAGGTGATGAGCAAACAGATGTTGCTGAGATAACTTTGCTTGGGTCATAAGTATCTTCAAAACCACGAAAGTTGAAGCGAATTGAAGAATATTCGAACAGCCAGATGATAGCATTGACCAGACTGATTTTTCGATCAAGTGAAGATATCTTATCCTTGTGTAAGTAGGTGTCAAGATGAAAGATGTAGAAGAATACAGCCAAAAGTGAATAAGTGACAGTGAATGCTGTCAGCAATGTGCAGAGATAAACTGTGGGTCCCAATCCTGCAGGATGATGATCATGGTTGTTAGATACAATTGCAATTGACTCATCTAATCTTACCTGTCCATATTCTAGTGGTTAGCTCAGAACAATCACTTGGAGCTTGAACGGTCAACCAGTCGAAAGGAGAAGATGCCTCGTAATCAACAAATGTTTTCACATTAGGACCACAGGATAGTTCTAATTGAAGGGAAAGTTTGATAGAAATTATTTCCGCGAATAAAGCACAAACAAAAAGCAGATTAGAGAGTCGACATATGGTCAAACAAATAATGTATCGTGGAGTTACTCGAAACATCCTGATAAAAGGCAGTTCCACTGCACAATGAAAACTTTTATACCTTGACAAATTTGAGTATAGCCGAAAAGTTATCAATTCGTCAAAAACTAGACAACTGTTCATGTGTGGTAGAATTTTTCTTTTGCGACAACTCGATCTGATCACACTCGTCATTGCTTTACACAAATGCGACCTCAATGTAATTCCTATAGTATTTTTCAACCATTTTCTATCCGAAGGCAAATGTTGTCGACATCTTTAAAGAAGTACCAATGTTGTCGTAACTCAGAGAAATAGAGAAGAGGAATAATAATATATTCAAATTTAATCAGATTCTTCATCTTGTACAGTTGATAGTTACAAGAATATTAATGTGTGATCACTTTAAAACTTTCGAAATAACGTACTTGAAATAGAGTTTCAAGTACATCCTCGTTCCCATTGTACAATTTTCTTCTATTAAATCAGACAAAGTGGATTCATATCACTACAATACGTGACAAATTAAACTGTTACTTCATTAATGACCGATGTTAATAAAACAAGTGAAAAAAGTTGTTTTCGTGTCGATGTAGAAAAAAGTTTTCTCATGGACAAAAATTCACCCAAAGGCATTCATCTTAAAGTATAGAAGGATTTAATTTTACAGATGCCTATCCGCATCAAGTAAGCGTTGAGTAAGCATATATCTGATCACGAATGTACTCATCTTGGTCAATTTAATTTTGTCCATTACAAATTATCGCAATTGATTTATTTGAACTGGTCTGTGGATCTTTCTGAGAAAATACACCGCGGTCCTCTCCGTGAAAGTCAGCCGGTAGATGGACTTGAAAACAAAACAGATGATTCTTTTGTAATTTGGTTCTAATGTCATCACAAATTGTTAATTTCGGCATGGACAATGAAGCAACTATCGTTGAAGGATAAGCTCCTGATTCTGGAGACGATATTGATTTGAGTGGTCAAGAAGCCCTGGAAGATTTGTATGAAGATTCCTTCAGTGATGATCAAGATAATTTGTATGCTTGTGAATAAGCATTTGAAGAAAATAATTCACGTAAATTGAAAAAATCGTCACAACCCTATTCACTAACACATTTTCCACTAGTTTATCTGCCACTAGTTTACGAAACCTAATTATACCCAAATCACCATCTAAAGCACCAATCAAGTATCCTGGTATTTTACAACAACTTCGTGATGGAAATATATCATTGTTATAAAAATCAACCAAGTTTATACCCTTCATCACCGTGAACTAACAATTAGATGTGAAAAATCACATGATGCATCAAATCGAGCATTACTTTCAACCAAAGAATCGTTGAATCATATGAAGAAGATTTAATTTGATCTGGTAGCTGGTTGTAGTCGTTTAGAGGATGCAAATAAATTCACAATATAAACATAAACAATATTGACAAAATAAAAGATTATTTATTGTAAGTTCATCAGATTGTTTGAGTCTTGATTATGATATCGATACTTATTCGTTATGCTTATGTACAATTTCATCATCACACTATAAGGATTTTCCTGATTACGGATCAACAGCTGCTAAAGCAGATAAATGATCAAGTGTAATTGATGCAGCATGATGAGCAGCAGCAAGATGATGATGATGATGATGCAAATGATGTTAATTATGATTAGTAGGCAAATGACCAGCAGTAGTACCATTTGTTGTAGATTGTAATTGTAATTGACCATTTGTGCTGTTATTGTTACCGGTACTAGAATGATGAATCTCAGATGATGTCCTAGATGTTATATGATTAAGTGATCCATTAGTATGCGGTGTAGGCGATGTTGAGCCATCAGTTAGGCTAGGTACACACATAGGAAGGAGAGAGAGAAAGGAAAAGATAAAAAGAAAGGAAGAAAAAATGATAATAGCATTGTACATTACCTGAATCACCAGAGTTACTGTTACCACCAACACCACGACCAGCGGATGTAACATTATGTGACATTTGTATCGAAGTCATCACTTGACTTTAAAGTAAATATCATCTGGATCTCAAAACAATTGTTATGACCATGTTGCCTAATTCAGGTGAAATATCGTTATTGCATGGGAGCGATAGAGTCAATGTTCGAGTTACTTACCTTCAAGCCATCAAAACGAAATCCATCCAACCTGTATTGCTTACAACATACTTCACAACGAAGTGATCGGGTGTGATGGAAACATTTCTCAGGAATACATTAGGTGGAATTTTAAATAATAACAGGATGAGTCAATTGCTTTGGGAAGGAGACAAATAAATACTGTCCATTGATTTTCACTGTCAATGGTAAGATTGCAACAGAATGTAGTAGACTCTTAGTCACTGAGCTTGACCACGAACATCTACTTGCCCCATTCAATTCGACTTACATCTTTGCATTGTTACATCTTTCTAAATCAACAAGTAGATAGACATCACCATGACTCGTGACAAATCAAACGGTAACTTGATTGTTGACTGACGTTATCAAAATGAACGAAAAGTCGGGATTCAAGCACTGGAAATAACTTTTGAAAGAACGAAGAAATGCAAATTGTCACTTGTCTTCAACAATCACTTACGATTAGAGGAAGGGTCCGATGAAACGTGTCCATGAAAGTTCTCAACTTCTTCGTAAGTGAGCAGAGTTGTTTGTTGCCAAGTGTCAAATACGAAAGGTTATCTTGTCTAATCAGCGACAAATTTAACAGTCCAATTGGCAGTGCTGTTGAAGGAAAGAGAGAATTGCACAGACTACCATTTAATGAATCTGTTGGACAATTTATTGTTGATCAATCAAACTCATCTTACTTACCATTTTGAGTTGAGGATTTTATTTCAAATTCGATGAGTGAGTCCAATGAAACTCATCTTATCGGTTGTTCACGCGTTGGAAAAGTGGCTATCTTATATACTGGTCATCTGGTCAACCAGTTTAAATAACTCTATTTAGATGTGTCTCTCGCGCAGCCCGCCTCATTCGCAAAAAACGCGTGAACACATTGCTTGGTCACATTTATTCTACTCAAAAGCAAATGAATTGACAAATTACTTTAACCCTGAACTTTTGTTTAAGATGCAGCAGTTGAACAACGAAAATTAATTTTCATCAACAAGTCGGCTCAAATGATTCTTCATGCATTTCAGATGCAAAAATTAGAGGGGAGAACTTTACAAATTTATTGATAGATTACTCAACTTTCAATCGAATGGAAGGTCCACACATATGAAAGGAATGTCAATGGCATGTTTGTATCTTTGTATATGTCTATCTCTCCGTGGAAGCAATAGAAGCTTTTTGAGTGATTGACATTGAAGTCAGCACTCGAAAAGGGATAAACAGTGGTTGTATACTCAACTATTCTCAGTTCTCATCTTTCCTGCATGCTTTTCTTACTTTTCGTTCCACTCCTCATCTGTTTAAACAATTACCCCTTGGATCAACTTCAAGTATACATCCAGTCTGTATAATTGGTACTGACAGTTCTGTGAAATTGATGAATTTATGCTGACAATTACTTTTTCAACGTTCCAGGATGTACTCGATAATACCAAACGATCATCACTAGCTGGATGATCTGAATTGTTAAAGAAGTTACAGAGGATAACAAGCAAGAACAGAGAGACGCGAAGTTGATTAAGTTCTTTTGAATGGCCACATTTTTCTTCTGCTCAATGCTGATATATCTATAGCACTTTGATTACTTTCATTCACTCCTTGACAACTGAATGAGGTATGTCTTACTTTCTTGGGGGAAACAACGAAGATGACAGCCTTTAACAGTGAAATGTGCCACTTTTCCTAACCAGAAAGAAGAAAGATGTAAGTATGACCAAAGGTGCAGTAGAACAGAAAAAATCCAATATCACTAGTGAGGACACCAGTTGGTTGTACAGCTGGACTCCACGACGAGGACACAATCCTTTTTTACCTCGATTTGAAATTTTATAAATTGTGTAATGGCAATTGCATTTGTATTCAACGAAAAAAATGGATGTTCTTCTCAATTATGTCACCAAATGGATCTTACTAAAAGATGAAAATGTTACTTTTCATTTGATTGACTTTTCAATCGACAATGTTTTTCCACCTAAAGTCGTATCATATACCTATGAAATTTGTATGAGAAACGATAATTTCACATCATTTATGTCATTTTTGTCTGTTAAATGTGATATAAATCATATTTGCGCGCCATCATAACGTGATGAAGACAGCTGCTAAAGCAGATAAATGAAGAGACTCAAACTGCTACTTGTTTCCTTTTCCACATTCACATCATGGATCGATATTGATGTGAGGATAAACTCTTTATCCTTATCAACCACTTGCAACTTGTTAGTGACTTTCATCAGTCATTCAACTTAGAATAATTTAAAAACCTTTCAATTCGAAAAAGAGTTTCAAGTGCATTTTGTTAGAGTGACTCGGCCGTAAGAAAGAATGTCCAAGTGGATTCGATTGATTCCACCTTCTTACAATCGGCCATTTTACAACCAAACAGAGTAGATAAACATCACCATGACTCGTGACAAATCAAACTGTAACTTAATTGTTGACTGACATTATCAGAATGAACGAAAAGACAGGATTCAAGCACTGGAAATAACTTTTGAAAGAACGAAGAAATGCAAACTGTCACTTGTCATCGATACATCATCATTGACTGATCTTAACCAGGGTGACTTTCATGCATCCATCGTATGACTACTGGTAATTTATAAAGGTCGTCTTGGTCAAGCATTCTCCAAAGTTCACAAAACTACTTGATTGATGATCTCGTCTACTGGACAAACTTTTCAACACCAAATTTTTTGTAGACATATCCATCAACTGAGGAATACTTAAATCGAGGATTTCAGTGACCTTTAAAATACGTGCACAATGTAAAACATTTAAGAACCTAATAAAACTTTCATTCATGTTCATTGACACTTTATTTTATTTCATCATCCACTAATTATGATGTGAGCGAATTCGGGGGCAAATTGTGTCAGTTTGACGGCTGAAAAAGGTAACACTTAAATTTTAAATTAAGAGTCGTTATTCGATGATTTTTGCTTCCATTATTTATCATTATTATTAACTTTCATCACTCATTTTCATTAGCGAAAAATTCAGTAGAAAAAAATTAACTAGAATGACAAATGAACAAATGTACCTCGTCTATCTCTAATCAACAGAACTCATACATGACAAGACAGTTGAACTTGTTTTCGTGTCGATACAGAAAAAAGTTCTCTTATGGACAGAAATTCACCCGAAGGCATTCATCTCAAAGTAAATTGATTCCGAGGAAAAAGACTGTTTTGTGATATACGGTTGAAAATTCGTCATTCACCAAACTTGAACAAGTATATCTATTCACTTATTTCCCAATTCAATTTTACCATTGCATGAATGTCCATCGTTCTTACATTCTCAATTCAACAAAAGGCAGAAAGACAACCTGCCATTCGCACAATTTGTCTCGGACATCTGCCAGTCATTCTTGCTCATTTTTTCTCTATATTCATCCAATTATCAACTCAGTTTCGTACCAAAGAGTCTATTATAAATTGAATCATCAAAACGTTACTCGATTTATTCCTTTCAGACAGTTTGGAGACATTTTTTCCGTCTGACATGTGATGACCAGTAACATTCCAATTATTTTTCATTAACTATTTTGTACAATTCAATTTTGAACTGTATCTATGCAATTTGATAATTAATAGTCCACTTGAATGTTATCCGTTTACTTTGGCAAAAGTTTCATCTTCGACATTTACATCATGACTCAGTAAGAAGCTGTATGAACAACTTACAAGTTGTTAGTGATCTTTCATGGGTAATGCTAACAATTTGAACTTTTAATCAATTAAAAGCTTTCCAATAGGAAAGAAAGTTTCAAGTACATCTTTGTTTCAACAACCAAGCTATTAAAAAGAACATTCGAGTGAAATTAAATGAATTCATCCTTGTGCAACCGGCCACTTTAGAACCAAACAGATTGTATCAATCTCACCATCAAGTGAAAGATTAAGGATCAGATGAAATTTGAATTTATTATTATTCATGCAACCGGCAACCATTCTCGGTCTAAGGCGAATTTGGTACAGTATACCCCATTACAATACAATCTATCTCATCTCACACGATGGACAAGGAAAAACAACAACAGCGAGTGCCATGAAAGAAACTATTTGCATATTTTCGAGTATATTAATACTAGTGAGATGTATATAAAGTTGTCTTGTCACTCAAAATCATTCTAATAAAGAATTGATGTGATTGAATGATCATTTTAACTGATAAATTACAGTATAATCCAAGAGTAAAGTAGGCAATTGAAGTGGCTCGCGTGCACAGCGAAGTGACAAATGTCAAAGTTACCTGAAACAGGTGATATTGTCATCATGTACCATTCACTTGTAAAATATCATATCAGACTAAAATTAATGATCATGTTGGTTGTGACATAAATGGATTGCAAAGTCTCCCTCAAGTTGTACGGAAGTTAGAAAAGATATGGATGAAATCTGATTTCATCGGTGAAAAAAGTGCTTGAACTGCTACAAAGTTACAACTTGCATCAGTAGTCGACAAAGAACTGGTTCCAAGAATAACTTGACATAGAACATTTATTTTCCACGTACAGTCAATAAAAGTACTGCGGAACACTTTGGAACAAGAGACAAAAAGACAAGTTACAAGAATAAAAGACGAAACACCCGAGAATGGGATGCAATCCACTCGCTGACAGAGTTCAGGTCACACCGCTTGTTCTTTCGAAGACAGTGTAACAAGGATCCTCTCAGCAGGACGCCTAACTGAGGAGAGAGTGAAGGAAGGAGTTGCGGTCAGCAACTGAAGAAGAAAGATACTTCTCATCTCATCTGCTCTTGGTGTGCCAAGCAACCTTGTGAAGCATACCATTACTTCTATGGGCTCACCAGCCATTTCGGTCCTAGAATCGAAATTTTGGTTGATAGACAGAACAATTTCTCTATATAATAAAATTTGTTGTTCGATCAGCCATGAGTCATCATTGAAAAGTGTCTTTTCGTTGAATTGCATAATTTATGTAGAAACCAAGTGAATTTCATCAACCAGATTGATCATCAGATTGTCATTTGATATCGTCCCCACATTAATGAGAAGAGTCCGTCACCTTTTGGACAACTGAATCAACTGACGGGATCAATCGATTGCCTTCGACTTCGACAACGGGAAAAACATACGCCAACCACTTGGTTGAAATGAAGATCATATCGCCATTGATGGAAATGGCCTTTTCTTTCCTTTATTTAAAAAACACCTTACAATAAATAATCTCTCATGTCAATTGTGTGCGACTGTGAAAAAATTTTGTTTTTTAGACAGTTAGAAAACATTTTTTGTTTTAAGTAAGATATTTTATTGAAAGAAATGGCTGAAAAAGAGTAGAGAGTACATTCATCTTCTGTGAATACGATTGAAGGTTACAAAATCGGCTCAAAAATGTTCACGGACAACATTCAAACATACAATTGATTCAATTAGTCGCGTTTGATGGATGATTGGAAGAAGGAGAATTTTACTTGACCAAATGTGTGAAGTTGATTGCACCACCAAGATGTTCTTGGTAATGACTGAACTTCAGTCACTGAAGATTTGTTTTATCTTCTTGAGTTTGTCAAATAGCATGAAAAACCAAAATGGTAGAAAGAATCCACCAGATGAAAATGGCTGTGATCTTCAAACAAGACAATAGGATTGAGGTTTGTATGATGTGACGTAACTTCTACTCTCTCTCGTCTCTCTCTGTATCACGAGTAAGTGTTGTTGTTACACGCATCGTATGAAAGTGAGTTAAACGACTACTCTTCATCTACAAGATAACGTCCAAGTATTCATACCATTTGGCAAAGTATTTATAATTGCAGCGAATCTGACTGAAACTTATGCCGGCCATTCCTTCAACAATCCAGGATGTTTGATTCGTCCTGAAAAAGTGACATAAAATGCCTTATAATTGATGAAGAAACAATCCAAGGAAAAATAAAGAGTTGACAAAACAAAATTCTTGAGAACCATATTCCTGATTCGATAGCTGCAACATGTTCATAAGAGATTTTGAAACAATCAATCCACCAGAAGAGACTGATCCGAATGTTTCATTACGATTTGATCAACTTCCTGGTCCATCCACAATATCAGCAATTGGAAAACCATCTAATTCAATCGGGAAGATGCAATTAGTCCCTCAAGATCAAGATCAAAGAGAACGAGTAAACTTGAGCGATGGAAAAAATGTAATTGGTGGTGATGAGAGTGAATCTGTCGAAGTTTCCAAATCACAAGCTTCTTGTCTCGATGATGCAAGTACATGGGATTTGATTTCTAATCAGACTGAACTTGTTATGATCTTTCTTTTCCGTGTAAACATGATGTGTTGTCTTGTAGACGACTATACTTGTGAGTGTAAACAAGTTATTTTCCCGAGAACAATAAAAGTTCTAAGTGAACAAATCCTTCAAGTTGATGATTTTCCCTCGCATAACACATCTATGACTTCATTCGTCACTTGCTTGACCTGCTTTTGAACACATTTGTTCGATCGTATTCTTTATGTGATAAAAGTTCTGAATGTCTTTTACCCAAGTTCAATGTTGAAATGATCACTTTTGAATGTTAGTTGTTAGTTACAATGTTAGTTGCAATGTTAGTTACAATTAGAACTGAAAGTCGATGAGAACCAGGAAAAGAGACCAAAATGGTAGAATCAGCATCATTTGCACTCGCATCACCAAAACAACAAGTTTGTCATTCAAAAACTTGAACAAATTCAATTTGATCGCCAATTTTATTTTGTTCATCGTTTAAATTCTCTCGATCAATTTCATCTTGATTTTCATCAACAAATTGTGAATCGTCAATTGAATTAGATGTTTGTTCTATTAATGGCACTGCGATGGACCAGTAACTTGGTCACATTGTGAAAAATCACTCGGATCAATTTCTTCTCGTGAATTGGTCACTTGAAAATCTCTTTTGGTCATGTCGTAGCTTTCGAATTTGAAACATGGCTCCCAAGAATTGTGTTCTATAAACTCTTCATTTACCCTCCAATCGTTTCTTCATAAATTAAAAGGATTTTATTCCACTCCTTCAGGATGAATCAAACACCCCGGATTGTTGAAGTGTTCGTCGGCAGAAGTTTCAATCAAAATGTCTGCAATTGTAAATACTTAGTCAAATGGTATGATTACTCTGGAAGTTTCTTGTAGATGGAGATAAGTCGTTCATCTCGCTTTCAAACCATGTGTGTTACACGAACACTGACTTGTGATGAACAGAGTGACAGACAAAGAGTGACGCAGTTTAAAAGAAGAAAGAGCATTCAATGCAGCAGCCAATGAAAAGTCTTCAATGTGATTATGAGGCAAAGTATTGACATGAAGAGTCTGGTGCACTTGCTTGAAACTCGAACTGGGAGGTGATTTTGTGAGGAAGAAGGAAAAAACACCCTTCAAGTTCATGCTCTGTTCACAATGCCTCTTATGCTTGGTCAACTTACTTCCTGATTTTTAAAACTTCATCGAGATGTAAAACATTAGGCAATGTGATCTGAACTGTGATCTAATGACTACTTGACACTCACTTTTATTTGTACAATGGTTGCTGTGCGAAAGAATTTGAGATCATTTCATCCTGTTACGTCGATGACAAGTAACAGTTTGCATTGCTTTCAAAGTTATTTCAAATACTTGAACTCCTTCTCTTAATTAAGTTTGATAATTGCAGTCAATAAAGACGTTAAATACAGTTTAATTCGTCACGAGCGATGGTGATATCGATTCGATCTATTTGGTTGTAAAGTAGCCAGTTGTGCGAAAGTGAAATCTTTCAATTTTACAAATTCTTTGCAAATGCCAACTCACTGGAGCGAAGATGCACTTTTAACTTTCTTTTGAATTGAAAAGTTCTCAGACAATTATAAAGTAATGCAAAGATTACCAACTGAAGTTCATATCGAATGATGTAACTTTCCAAGATGTAACTTTTCACCAAGTGAACAAGTTAAAAATAGTTTCAATTTAAATTGAATTTAACTTTCAAATGTTTTCGATCTATATCGATACACATGTAATTCTTTCTTCCTTTTTTTCTATAATCATCAGATATTTAATCAATCAATTGAATTATTTAATATTCCAATTTAATATATTAAATGGCATATTAATAAATATTGTTATTTTACTTGATAAATTATCATCAATATTTTTATTACACATAAATATATTCTTTTCCTTCAAATAGAATAAAATAAAAATATTTCTACCAAATAAATTGACCTATTTTTATTATTATTTTTTCCTTTAAATTTTAATGACAATTAAAAAATTAATTTTTTGTAATTAAGTTAATTTAAATGAAAATCAATAAATTTACCTTCTATTTAAATGACAATAATAACAATTAATTAGGCTACTGTGTTCAATTTGACCAATGAATGAGTGACCAGTTTAACCATTCAAAGATGAGTAAATTGATTCTTTACACTCAAATCCACATCTTCGAACTTAACTTCCGGTCTTACTCAAAACATGTCCAACATGTCCATTCTCCTTAAAAAATACACATCAGTTGAATGAAAGCATTTCTCAGTACTAAGTCAACCGGTAATTATTATTATTGTATTTGGTTGCTAAAAGAAAAACACTGACGAGTCATCTTCACCTTGAGTACTTTCTGTAGATAGTCGATCAGTTTTACACAAAAACACATTAGTTTTTTCACCTGACTCTGTCCTTGAGTTTCACTTCAAATTGAATCAGACAAATAACTCATTAGTAAACAAGTGCAGTTCATGGAAATTTTCACAGACATAGAACATCGAGGTGATAATCAAAGAACAAAACTGAGGTCGATTATCGAGGATAAAAATGAACAAAGGGTCACTTTGACTGGATTTTCGTTTAATTTCATCTGTATTTATGCAATTTGATAATTAATAGCCCGCTTGAATATAATCTGTTGTTTACTTTGGCAAAATTTCCATCTACGACAGTTACATCACGACTCAATAAGAAGCTGTTTGAACAACTTTCATCTTTCATGGGTAATGTTAACAATTTGAACTTTAAATCATTTAAAAGCTTTTCAATTCGAAAGAAAGTTTCAAGTACATCTTTGTTTCAACAACCAAGCTATTAAAAAGAACATTCGAGTGAAATTAAATGAATCCACTCTTGTGCAACCGGCCACTTTAGAACCAAACAGATTGTATCAATCTCACCATGACTCGTGACGAATTAAACTGTAACATCATTATCAACCGACATATTAAAATAAACATAAGGGATGGAGATAAAGAAACTGAAATAACTTTCCAAAGGACATTGACATGTAAATTGAAATTTGTCATCAACGAATTGTACAATAACAGCTCAAATATGGACAGGTAAGTGAATCAGATGAGCCAAGTAAAATTCAATTAAACAACAATTACCATCATCTTGTAGGAATGGGATCTGCTGTGTATCTTTACACATTGTTGACAGCTTTTGTGGTCACTTATTCGATTCTCGCAATCTTTTTTTACCTGTTTGGTCATTTACAATTCAAGAAAAAGATACTGATACAGCTATTTGATGCATGGATCAGTCTGGTCAACACTGTCATCTGGATTGTTGACTGTTAAATGGCTTGTCACGGTTTTACTGAACCACAGAAAGTCATTTCTTCAATCTCTGTTTGTTCTGGCTAAAACTTGATTTCATTATTGGGGTTGGCCTGGATGAGTATATTCCTCTGATTCTTCTCTCTATGGCTGATTGAATGACTCGAACTCTGGTTCATAGAACAAGAAGATCACCTCAATACTTATGACAGGTTGATGGTAGGAGAAGATCAACAGAGCAGAATCGATCGTAAAGAACCCAAACATCAAACAGGGTTGTCGGTGAGTGTTGTTGTACAATCATTCAAATGTTAAAGATTGACCGTATGGTGCATTCATTCAGCTGATCGGGAAACTACGGATAAAGTAAATTGCACTGTGATGTTGCGAATGAGTAAAGTGAGTAAGTTACTTGTCAGAGAAGAAGGAGGAAAAAAAGTAAAACCTTGTCAACAAGGTGTGATGATAGAAAGAATTTTCACACTAAATAGAACGAGAGATGAAAGATTAATTTTCACTTTGTCAGTTAACTATTAAGCATCATCAGATTACTGAGTTTTCAGTTTAACAGGAGAGAAATCAAAATTAATCGGCAGCTGTTTCATCATCATAACTATGAAAATAATCATCAACTTGTCGATGTAGATTATTTTCAAACAATTAACTCTACCTAACCGAGTAAGAGATAAAATAAGGGGGTAATTGATGAATATAAAACTATCACCTGATGACTGCAAGACAAATGTCACACGTTGTTATTTACCAGTCTCAATATTTTTTGTTTTGTTTGATGTTTCTAGGTGTGTTGACTGTTTTCGTCATTTGTGTTGTTGTTGTGTAAGTCATGTTGTGGCCATGGATTCTCCTGTCTTGTCAAACAGTTGTGCTTGCCGGCATAGCACCTGTAAGAGGAAGAAGTTCTTTCGATGCATCGAACACAGAGATGAATTGAATCTCGCTGGGGCTAGAGGTTCGAACCATTCCACCACAAGAAAACTTTTCTCTCATACAAATGAACACATGCGAGTTGAAATGAACTTCACTAGAACACTAAAGCTACATCTTGAGGATTCGAGGACATTGTTATTGCAATTGAGTAGTTGAGTAGTCGAGTAGTTTCAATGACGGCATTTGATGGAACTGGCAATCACAAGTCTTCAATCTGATTATCAGACAAAGGATTGACCTGATGAGTCTGGTACACTTGTTTCATACTCAAACTGGGAGGTGATATTGATATTGGTTAACAAAAACAAGGTTGGATGAAATACACAGGACAGACCATGTCGAAATGTGTAATTGAGGAAATATCAAGGAACCATAGTACCTGAAAAAGATAATGAATTACATTAGTTGTAGTGTCAAATTATAAAAATGCATCCTGGTGATGCTAAACGTGTAAATTCAACTCGATACACACGTAAGAACCAACTTGTCAGTTAGAAGAATTAATTCGATTGACAGCTTGTCATATGATGACCATTCGTGGAATCGTTGATCGAGTCATTGTAACAAAGCTCACATGTTGCTGCATTCTCAAGCGAACAAATTGTTGAGGTAAACTAACAAGATTTGTGTTTTTATTTTACTTCATATCAATCTATCTCCAGGAAGTATAAGATCAAGACAAGAAAAATGAATTGTACTATTCTGTCAGTTTTGAACATCACTCAGCTGTTATATTTAAAGTTACTTGGACTCATCCTGACTTTGAATAAATCTTAGCTACATGCTCATTTGACCCTTCAATAGCCATTTGAGTTGAAGGAAAAATATTTCAAAAATAACAATTTCACTTGATTGTGGGACGGAAAGTGAGTCATTGCCCATGGTTTTATATTGAATTTGTCAGTCTCAACATACAACATCACTTACTCGTGAATCATCCTTCTTCCACCTGGCGAAGTGAATTTCATCATCATCACTATCATCACTTTCAACATCCGCCTGTAACAGCAGGATTATATAACAATGACATTCACTCTGGCTCTTTTTTCGTTGCTGTTGCCGTTGCCGTTGTTGTTGTTCTTGTTGAATGCTCTTATTTCTTCAGTAAAAGATGAAAGATGACCACTTCGATATTCATTTGAAGGATAGAATAAATGAAATTGATCAGAACTAATACAATGACAATTCTCATTGTATGTATGTTATGGTATGCAGAAAGATTTCTTATTTTTTTATCAATAAAATTTGCACCGTGTGTGCGATGGTGAAAAGAACTTTCACACTGACGAAAGAGAGAGGAAAAAAGGGGAAATGAGCACCAAATAAACTTTGACATTCTATTTGATGCAAATACATTTCCTGTATTTACATCACTCAGATGCACTAAATACATGGGTTCCATGATAGTAACGATAATGATGATGATGATACTGTTGCTATCCTTATAAATAGTCGTTAGAGTATTTGTTACATGAGAGACAGTCGAAAATAATGAAAACATAACACACAGACACACGAACACAGAGTAAAGTTCATCTCGTATCTTCTTTCTTTCTCTTTTTCTTCTTCCTACTCTGCTCATATACAATAGTCACAAAGGTAAACTCGGACAGGTCGAAAGAGCAGACAAAATTTCTTACTGTTCTTGTTGTTAATCCTATGAAATCGGATGCAGCATTGCAGTAAACAGGTGTAATCTTCTCTTTAACTTTACTTTTGGTTAAAAAGATGATAAACATTGAAAAACACCTGGAATCACTTTAAAGTAAACATCATTTGCATTCGAAAACAATTGTCATGCCTTTGTTACCAGGTCCCGGTGAAATGTTGTTATTCCATGTTGTTTTCCCGAAGAGCGGAACAGTCAATGTTCAGGTTACTCAGTTTCAAACCATCAAAACAAAATCCAACTTTTCTCACTAACAACATACTTCAAAACAAAGTTATTGGGTGTGATGAAAACATTTTTCAGAGGTACATGCTGTGAAATTGCAAATCATGAGATCACTTGTTGTTAAGTCAGTTGTGAAGAGTTTTCAGATGACTCGTGTTATAACAGCATGAGTAAATCGCTTTGTTAATGAGACAGGTGAATACTGTCCATTTTCAAAGTTGGTTATTCAGTTGGAGTCAACTCTTGGTCATCCAAACATACTTTAATCTGATCTTCAACCGTCACTTGCTAAATGTTGGACATCTTCGATACTTCAATCTACTGCGTCTTCAATCTTGTCTATGTCTCTGTCAACAAGTTCTTCTCACCAGCAAAATTATTGAAAGCATCCAATCATCGTCAATTTTAAATTTTAATCCTCACGACTGCTGACTGAAGAAGAAAGATCTTCAATATTCAAATCAATTGTTTCGACAATTTCTTGATTAAGAATTTGTTGTCACAACCAAATGGTTCCAAGCAGCCATCCATCGTGAACCTCAACTTTTAATCGCCCAAGGAACCACCCAATCTGAAGGAAAAAGAAATATGGTGGTTGTATGAAAATTTCGCCGACCAGGCAGAGGATTTTCCAGTTGCGAATCCAATCTTCATTCTTGCACCTTTTGTCCAGGTATGTAATTATTGAAGAGATGTAGTCATCCTTTCTGATTGCGATGCCTGAGAGAAATTGTTGTTCTTTAAGAAGTTTTTTCATTTTCGTATCCAATCACATTCCAGCATGATTTGCGAATGAATTTTCATCCTTGCTCGTAGAGATAAAGATTGAAATTTAAGGCCACGAGGAGAAGGTGAAATTCAAGTTCAATGTCGCAATAGTACTTTTTTCGAATACAAGGCAGGTTGAAAAGAAAGAAAAAGGAAAAAGATGAAACAAGATCAAGACAAAAATGTTGGTGAAATAGTTATTACTTTGTTGAGCACATAGAATGCTGACTTTCTCATTCCATATGTTGATCTGAACATCTCAGTGTTGAAGGAAAATATTTTATTTTAGTCAATTGATAGTGAAAAAGATAAGAATGAAGAAAAGAACATTTACGAGCTAGATCACCTTGATTTGATTCGTCTGCTAAATGTAAATAGACAAATGCAATTTTCTTAGAAGTTTCGTTTTCGTCGATTGTCAATTGTTCTATCCTCATCAATCGAGCTATCAAGCTACGAAAAATTCTTACAAATATCGATTATGTTTTCTTACCCATCATCTTCACCAGAACGACGATGTTTCTTAAACAAATTGAAAGAATTACAAGCAAGGACAACAGATGCACGGATGAAGATTAATAAGTTGACGATAATTGGTGCTTGGAACCATTTTGTTGATGAGAAAAACTTATTGACCAAGACATTGATGAGATTGAAGAAATGGTAGATTGAAGTATTGAAGATTTTCAACAATTTACGAGTGACGATTGATGATCACATTGAAGTACATTCGAATGACTCCAAGAGTTGACTATAACTGAATGACAAACTTAAAAAAATGGACAGAATTTATTTGTTTCCTTCCCAAAGCAATTGACTCATCCTGTTATTATTTAAAATTCCACCTAATGTATTCCTGAGAAATGTTTCCATCACACCCGATCACTTCGTTGTGAAGTATGTTGTTAGTAATACAGGTTGGATGGATTTCGTTTTGATGGCTTGAAGGTAAGTAACTCGAACATTGACTCTATCTATTAAACATTGTCTCACCTTAAAGTTGTTTTATTTAGTACTTTTCTTTCTTTTATGTTATTTTCTTTTCTTTGGATTTTTTTGGGACTTTTACCTTTCCTTTTCTTCTTCTCCTTCAACATCAATTTATACTACCAGCAAATTGGATAGCACTGATGCAATCATGTGTAAATCTTTTGATTGAACAGATGGATTAAGAGAAAGTGACGATGACAAGGATGCTGATGCCAAATCTATTTCAAGTGATGTAACTAATCCTTCAACATCACCTGCACCACATACTAATGGATCATTTTATAATATAACATCTAGGATATCATCTAATATTCATCATTCTAATACCGGTAATGGTCAAGATAACAGCACAAATGGTCAACTATTAATACAATCACAATCTACAACAAATAGTACTACTGCTGGTCATTTGACTACTAATCATCATCATCATCATCATCATCTTGCTGCTGCTCATCATGCTGCATCAATTACACTTGATCATTTATCTGCTTTAGCAGCTGTTGATCCGTCATCACGTTATGATCCATCTGCATCAGCTGAATTCATTTGTTTTGTTTTGTTTTGTTTTGTCACGAGTCCATCTACCGGATGACTTTCTTTCCAATTCACCACCTGATAGAGCCATGTCGTCGAAACATGGCTCCATCAGGTGAATTGGAAAGAAAGTCAGCCGGTAGATGGACTTGACAACAAAACAGATGATTTTTTTGAAATTTGGTTCTACCGTCATCACAAATTGTTAATTTCAGCATGGGCAATGAAGCAACTATCGTTGAAGGAGAAGCTCCTGATTCTGAAGACGGTATTGATTTGAGTGGTCAAGAAGCCCTGGAAGATTAGTATGAAGATTCCTTGAGTGATGATCAAGCTAATTTGGATGCTTGTGAAGAAGTATTCGAAGAGAATAATTCACGTCAATTGAAAAAATCGTCACATCTAACACATTTTCCACCAGTTTATCTGCCATACGTTCACAGAACCTAATTTTACCCAAATCTCTATCTTAAACACCGACCATATATCTTGATATTTTACAACAACAACTTCATGATGAAAATATACCATTGTTGAGAAAAACAACAAAGTTTATACCCTTCCTTACAGTGAATCAACAATTAAATGTAAAAATTTACATGACGCATCAAATCGAGCATTACTTTCAACCAAAGAATTATTGAATCATATGAAGAAGATAAAATTTGATTTGGTAGCTGGTTGTGGTCGTTTAGAGGATGCAAATAAATTTACGATATAAACATAAACATTATTGACAAAAAAAAGATTATTTATTGTAAGTTTATCTGATTGTTTAAGTCTCGATGATATCAATTGGTATCAATTTGCTATCACTGCGCTGGTTCTAAAATTGGTCCAAAATGATAATAAAGAGAACAAGGATCAAATGAATTCACGGTTGAGTGTTTTACAAAATGAAAGAAAAAATAACCAATCTTTCATTGATATATAAAGTTTACATTGTCATTAACCATCGTGTGTGTTCATTTGTTTATAGTGATTGTTGAACTTGTGTGAACTTTGCATTTTCTATGTTTTCTGTGTAAAGTTTGAAAGTAAATTGACTTAATTGTAACCAATGATGCAGTAATTAAGATAATTTCATTCATTTATCGTGCACCATGAGTAATTTGCTCAATTTGTGATGAGTGTTAGTGTGACCATTTGATGTTGTTTACCTCACTCCTTAAATATCACACGATTAGTCAGCTGTTACAAGGTCAAGTTTGAATAATATTCACAATACTACTTCCATTCACATAAGATATGGTTAAAGACACACAAACATGCACCTGCCAAATGTATCGGAAGTAATTAAATAACATCACGCGTGTCACTTGCATTTGTTGTAGTTGTTGTTGTTGTGATTCACTTTTGTTAACTTAAGAGTGGTAAATGATTTTTTACCAAATCATCATTTCTTCGCACTTACACATAGTTTAACATGACAATGTGACAACAATATTCTTTACAAACTGCACGCAACAACTTTAACTTTCACTTGTTTTTGTCTTCTTCTTCTTGTAGTTACCTGATGATGATTGACTGATTGATCTATTACATGTTTCACAGACAAAACAGTTTACTCTTACTTCACTTTGATATTCTTTAACTTTTCCTTGTAAACAGATTGAGTCAATGTGAATGACATTTAAATTTGTCACAAAGTTAACAAAAGAAAAGAAAAAAGTAAAAAATTTTCATTCAACAGGAAACTTTTACTGATAAAGTGAAATTAATCACATGAGTAATTTTGTATGCAAATGAATCATGTGTAGTACATGTTTAGTTCGTTTAGTAGATTTATTGAATGATTCTTTTGTTTATTTCACTTGACTCAGCATGATTTCACCGGATGTCCATGTGTGTATGTCTGGTATAGAATAGAACGAAAAATATTATCACAAAGGAAATGAAAGGGAAACTTTTTATTTTCAAAGTACAAACTATCAAGTTGACTTGACTTGACTTTTTGGTGAGAGTCAGATGGTTAATGGTGACAATTGTTTTGTTAAATTACTTTTGTTCAACTTGTGTACTTATTCCCAGGTAAAATGTTCTCATTGTGTCCATGATGAAGGGAGACCAAGTAGAAACGACAACAAAAAAAAACAACAACAACAACAACAACAGACAAAACTTTTTTCCGCCCTTTCGACTTGTTCATGTGGAAAAGAGAGGAAACTAACCGTTGGTGGTCACATGAATCATCATTTACACACAAACAACCAAAGTATCTTCGATGGAGTGAATGAAATTTTTCTTTTTGTCAAAAAAAGTATCATATGATTAACTGATTGGTACAGAGAGAAAGCGTAAATGACAAATTTTACCGCGATGAAAGATGACAAATTAGGTCAGTGGGTCTGTATCCTCATCTCATCATCCTCATCCTCATCATTTCGTCCTCACCGTCATCATCATCATCGTTGCTCTCACCCTCATCTGTATCCTCATATTTAACTAAGTGTACTTTTTTTCTCTCTCATTTATATTCTTCGTTCAACTGTTGTTACACTTGTTGAGATGAGACTATTTATTGTCCCCACTTGTTCAGGTAAATACATTGAACAACAACGAAAGTTTTTTTTCAAGAAAAAAAATGAAAGAGTGAAGTTAAATTTTAATTCACGAACTACTCGATTACTAAATTTACTCATTTACTTGATTGTTCAATAGTCAACACAGTTAGATAACTAACATCTTTGGTATCCTTGGCTTGCTCACCCAATTATTCATCATCATTGATACAAAAACATCAGGTAAATTAACTACCGGATTGACTGTTGACTGTTGACTGTTGAATATTGATTGTTATGTTTTGTCATTTGATTTTTGCAGTGTCATTGATAATTCAAAGTGTGCAAAGTGTGGTGTTTCTCGGATATTTCATACACTCATACTTTAGGCCAAGGTTTTTCTTTTCCTTCTTTTCTCTGGTCATGACAACATCAAGGACAATCAATTGATCATTCACTCTCTGTCGAGAGAGAAAGAGAAAGACAACATTGACCTAACTTTTTTTCCGTTTTTTTTGTTGTCAAATTTTGTCTGTGTTAATGTCAAAGTTATGTGCACCGATTTGTTTGAGTCTGTGATTTAATTC
Organism: Hemileia vastatrix; assembly: GCA_030280995.1. Taxonomy (NCBI): domain Eukaryota; kingdom Fungi; phylum Basidiomycota; class Pucciniomycetes; order Pucciniales; family Zaghouaniaceae; genus Hemileia; species Hemileia vastatrix. The sequence continues at coordinate 27,620 of JASXTE010000223.1, forward strand.
AGTTCACTGTGTATCATCGTGATTGTGTGTTGGTGTGTTTGTGTGCTCGTCTAAGTGTCAGTGTCAAAAGTTGTTACCAACCTTAACATCAAATCATCATCATCATCATCAGGTCAAGTTGATCTGCCTTTTATACATTGTGAGTGTATCTTTCTTTCCATTTATATTTTGTATAAAAGTATTTCCATTTCATTCATCAACTTTACATTTGACATCAACACTCAAAGTTCAATATTTTTTATTGTTTCCATTTGTGTGTGCGTGTGTTTGATTGATAAATCAATTTGATAGAGAAAACAAAAAATTATGATCAATAGTAGTTCAATGGTTTGTTCATTGGATGGAAAAAAATTTCATCATCAAATAATTAAATCATCATTAATTATCTACCACGATGATGATGGTGATAATGAAGAATTTACCATAAAAAAAATCAATAGAAGATCATTTGTCAAAAATTTACCGATGAATGATTTGTTAAAGTACACTTTGGTTATATTTAACATCACTTGGTGCAGTTTGATACTTCCGTTGACTTTAGCTGCACCGTCATCATCTTCATCATCATCTTCATCTTCATCATCTTTGCTTTTAACTTCACTGCCACCATATTTGTCAACATCAACATCATCTTCATCTTCATCCTCTTGGTTAATTTCATCTTCTTCTTCTCCTTCTTCTTTTGGTATGTGTAGAATGTTCTTCACTTTCTCTCCTCCCCTTTTAATTCAATTTACCCCCCACACCACTTTTAATTATGATGATAATGATGAAAACGAGTAACATTAAATCACATAAATTGAATAAAATTCATTGGTGATGATGATGATGCAAAGATTTAACATTCAAGTTTAAAAGTCACTAAACCTTGGTGGTCTAAAATATTTTACATTGCTTCACGATGAAATATATAAATTGCTTACTATTTTACTTGTTTTAAGTCACATTTCATCTTCTCATACATCTGAAATTTACTTGAGATCAAATTTACCTTTAAGTAACCAATTTTTTCCATTCATTTTCTTCTTTTTCATCTTCATCTTTCACTCCCACTTGATGCTGATACCACATGAACATTATTAACATTGAATCAACCTTGATAGTTAATGTCAATGGATCAAATATCCGTATAGTTGAATCATTACTCAATTCTATGAATAATCGTCAAAGTATGGATGATGATGAATGTGGTAGACAAGTTGTTCGATCTGGTCGAATTGTTGGTGGTGATGATGCATACCAAGGAGAATTTCCATGGACAGTAAGTTATTCTGTTAATTTATCAATATTTAAACCTTCAAATCAAATGTTTACCTTTGTTATTATTGTATATGATCAGAGTGGACAGAAGAAAGAGGGAAAAGAGAGACAGGGAAAAAGAAAGACAGAGACAAGAGAAGATGAACTTTACTCGTTGTTTGTGTATGTGTTATGTTTAAAATATTTTCGACTGTCGGTCGTGTACAAAATACCTTGACGACCATTGATAAGGACAGCAATAGCATCATCTTCTTCTTCTTCATCATCATCATCATCGTCATCATGGCACACATGGATGTAGTGCATTTAAGTGATACAAACAGAGGGATAGAAAGAATGTCAAAGTTCATTTTGTGCTTACACTTGAACTCTTGATTTATGTGGTATGAGTTACTTCTTCTTCTTTTTTTACTTCTTCTTCTTCCTCTTCTTCTTTCTTACCTGCTAATTATCATCTCAATGTCCTGTAGCTTCTGGTGATGTTAGCATGTCTCGGTGTTCGGTTTTGTGTGTGTGTGTCTCTCTCTTTTTCTCTTTTTCTCTTTTTCTCTTTTTCTCTTTTTCTCTTTCTTTCTCTTTCTCTCTCTTCCTCTTATATTTTGCACCACCACCACCTGTCCTGGTGGCTTTTGCCTTTTACCATTTACCTTTTTGACTAGTTGTTGGCTCACTCTTAGGGAGTCACTTAGTCAAGAGGACAGACATAGACACGACAAAAAAAGAGAGAAAGAGAGAAGACCCGCAATGGACGAATCAGCAAGCAAGCAAGTGAGCAGCTGTCGGATGGACTCATCTGTCACTTGGTTTTACTTGTATACAGGCTGTGCAATAAAACAGGACAAACCAGCTGAGAGACAAATAGAGTGAGAGAAAGAGAAAGAGAGAAAGAGGAAGGAAGATGAAAAACGTGGCCCTCTTGTTACATACCTGGTGATGCTGGTTACATTGGTGATCGGATAAGAGGCACTTTTCTACCTGATGCCACACTGCTACGTGGACATGTGAGGTTATTGGTAACGTGCTTGATTATTCAATGGTGAGATTGTTTATTGCCATCTTTTCAATTTCATCTTCTTTTTTTCCTTTCTTCCTTCAATTTTTCCTTTTTTCCTCTAGTTTACTCCCTCCCTTTAATCCTTGTTGCTGCATCTTCTGTGAGCATCCTCCTCATCTCTTCCCAACTAATTTCTTTACCCTCCGCATCTTCCTCGCATCATACTTGTCCTATAGTCACAAGGTTACCTTTGGCGACTGTGAAGAATTTTTTTTTCTCTTTTTTTCTTTCTTTTTCTTCAACAGACACATTTTTAAAAGTAACTTTGTCTCTTTCTCATTTTCACACACACACTTTTTTTTGTATGTGTATACCAAAGTAAAGTCAGTAGAAATTGTTGATAATTTGTCTGCTTTCAAGTGGTCACTGGCTACTGGTCACTTGTGTCCACTGGTGCTACTGCATTCCTTATTTTATTGCCAAAGAACACACGATGAGACAGCCAAACAAGTTGAATCCTTTTTCTACTCTTGTGTGTTTGTTTGTGTGTGTTTGTGTTTGTGTGTGTCTCTTTTAACTGTTAACTAGCAGTAGCAGTTACTACTTTTTGTCCTTTGAGCATCTTTAACGACTGACCAATGGTCAGGCGTCATATAAATAACCTCACAAACTCATGTGTCAAGTGATTAATGGTAACTCACTTGTGGTACTCAGTGTGGGCTACACTTACTCAAATTGCTCTGACACTTTTGGGTATAATTTGACAAATTTAACTTATTTTTCTTCCCTTCTTGTTGAGTGTTTGTACTAATTTTTATTTTTTCCTACTTTTATTACTTTTCTCAAACAAAATTAACAATCAGGTTTCTATTCGATTGAATAATCAACATTTCTGTGGTGGAGTTCTTATTAATCGACGATGGATTTTAACTGCTGCTCATTGTGTCCAAGGATATTCAGCTCGATCATTTTGGGCTCGACTTGGTGCACATTATTCTAATCGACGATCCAATTTATATTCTAATTATGAAGAAGATGTTCAAATTGCTCATTCGGTTATACATGAAGAGTATTCACGTCCTCGACCATTTGCTAATGATATTGCTTTACTCAGGTAAATGTATACTTTTTTCATTCTGTTTATGTTCTATCGATAGAACAAGTTCATTTGTATTCATGCCAAAGAAGAAGAATTTTTGTTTTCACTTTCTTTCACATGATTACAATTCAATTGTTTTTGAATAATAAGACACTTAAATGATATCATTTTATACAAATGACAATTTCTGATCTTTACACTGATGAATGTTCTACTGTCCATTGAAGGATAATTATTTAGTGAAAAAAGAAATTTTGTTCTATTCGCTCGTCGTATCATTTTCATATCAATTGATATTAACACATGTTTACATTTTCACATATCAATTAATTGAACAACAGAAAAGTTTATTTCATCATTTTACATTATCAATGACAATTTGTCATGATGACGATGATGATTGTTAAGATAGGACGGGAAGAAAAAGTTAAAGAAAAAATAAGCAAAATAAGTTCTGTTCTTTGTTTTTTTGTTTTCCTTTATGTTTACAGTGAGACTTTAGTTGTGGTGATGATTTTTGTTGTTGTTGTTGTTGTTATCGTTACTTCCTTTTTCATTAGTACATTTGTCATGCATTCGTTTGTTACCATTTTAATATATCTTGTGTTTGAAGTTGTATTGTTTGGTGACAAACACACACAGTTACACAATTACCTTTGATAGGACAAACAAATCGCTTAGTGATCGACAACACCATGTTCATTTAATATGAATGTTTATTGTATGTATGTGTGTGAGTGTGTGTATATTGTTTGAGTGTTCATTTGATGTAGATGATGATGATGATGATGATGATGATGATGTTAAAATTGTCCTTGCATTGGTTGGTTTACTATTTGTTCGTTTTTTTCCTTTTCGATCATTTGACTCATTTTGTCCTTTCACCAGTTGTAAATGTCGTACATGGAGCGTTATGGTCTACCTTTTTCTTTTTGTGTTACCATTAACAGAGGTTCCATAATGATCATCAGTTGCTATGTTCATTTTTTTCTTCTTTTTTTGTCTGGTGAAAATTCACTTCGTAACTTGTATACTGACTCTTTTTCTATTTCTTCTTCTTCTTCTTCAACTGTACTTAGTGAAGCATGAAAAATTAAACACAAAGCACAAGGTAACTTCATTAGCCATTCTTACCTTCTTTTTTTATTTTCTTTTACCCGAGTTGTCATTTTCATTGAACGAGAAGAATAAAAATGAGAGAGAACATATTTGTACAAAATGAGAAGCTTCAAGAACGAGACAAAGTAAAACGATCGATTTCATTCACACATTTGCCAATGAAGGTAGTTTTATATATCAAATTATAAACGATTTTACATTGAAAATTGATATTCACTCGATTCACTCGATTCACTTTGATAATTTATTGTTTTTAAAAAATTTCATTCAAATAGATTAAGCCGTGACATCGAATACACCGAATACGTTCGTCCAATTTGTCTGCCTGAATCAGCTGATATCAATGATGGCGATTATTATTTTGGAGCCAAAGGTTTAGTCGTTGGATGGGGTTGGATTAAAGATCGAAAAGGTACAGGAGATCCCTTAGATACAGGTCCGTAGATTAGTATTAATCCCTTTTAATTATTTATTTGTATGTGAAATTACTAATTATTTAAATATACAATGTTACCACCTGTTGTTGGTTTATCATTTGATGTATTTTTTACATGCAAACATCTTCATCTTACTTCATCATACTATTGTTGTTGTTCCTTTGATTCTACAAAATGAATTATTTCACCTGAATTCACCTTGAAATTAACAAATCATTGGTCATTGGTTGTATCTCAAAATTGTATACTTTATGTTAAATCATTGGTTAACTTACACTTAAATGTGTAGGTGTACCAGCTGATGTTTTACAAAAAGTAATTTTACCTGTAATTAAAAATGGTGTATGTTCTTCATGGTATCAATCACAAGGAAAACATATTGTTATATCATCTAAACAATTTTGTGCTGGATATAAAGAAGGTGGAAAAGATGCTTGTAGAGTAAGTAAATTAACAAAGATTCATCTTAATATCTTCTTTTACTTGGTTGTTGTTAATTGATTGTTATTTCAGACACAATTTTACTCTGGACACTTGTTCATTTACATGCTTGCCGATGGTGTAAATTAATTATATTGCCTTTTATTGTTTCAATTTAAGACTCTACCCTGTTTTGTGTGTGTTGTTGTTGTTGTTGTTGTGTGTTTCGTTTTTAATTTGTTTTTTCTTGCTTTTTCTCCCACATGCTATTCATGTTACATGAATCATGTACGAGTTGAGTTTTTCAACTCAATTATCCTTTTGCTTTTACCTCAACCTTTTTCTCAACCATTTTCGTGTATGTTGCATGGCCAATTGTCCATTTTGTTATTTTTTCCCCTTCGCTTGTAGTCAATTGAATTGACAGCCTAAAGTTCGCGTGAGCAGATCAGCCTAAACAATCATCAACCAATTCTTTGAGTGAAAGGTTTTTTCTTTTTTTTCTTTTTTTTCTTTTTCTTTACCCCTCCTTATTTCACTTACTTTACCTTTACCTGGTCATTTGTAATTTTATCCTGACAGGGTGACATAATTTACTCGTTATTGTGTGAATTTTACTTGTAGTCATATCATTTTACTTTTGTAGTATACTTTTAACATGATTGACTCTTATTGAAATGGTCACATCATATACATTGACACTTTTACATTTTTTTATTTTTTCCTTTTTTCCTTTTGTCCTTTTATTTCCTTTACAGGGTGATTCTGGTGGTCCAATGTTACTTCGTGATTCAAATAACAATCGATTTACAATTGTTGGTATAGTTTCTGCTGGAATTGGATGTGCTCTTCGTGACTTACCTGGACTGTATACACGTGTTAATGCGTACATTCCATGGATTGAACGATACATTGATTAGTTGATCATCTTTTATCCGTCTTTTATTTGATAACATTACAATTGAATTTAATGATCAATTTTAACATATTACATAATTTACTTTATTATCTTCTTTTTTCTCTCTTCATCTCTTCCTTACAATATTGATAGACACTTTTTTGACATACATTTATTTACATAGGTTTTTATTATTTTGCCATTTACTGTGAAAACTTTTACCTTAGAACTTTGATGAAATTTATTTTCCTTCTATACTTGCCTTTAGAACTTGTAACTTGATAGGTTTAAAGCAAGCAAAATGTAATAATATCATTTACATCATCTACAAGATACATTGAAAAAATGAGAAGAAAAAGAAACTTGTTGTGTGTATACTTGAAAACTTGTTCATTAAAACCAATAAGATGTATCATGTTGATGAGACTTGAGAAAGCTTAATTTGAACAAATCACGATTCATACAAACTATACACGAGACAGAATGATTTGTAATGATGAGGATATCATTAGTTCTGATCCTATGCTTACTTTTCAATGATCACAATGAACAAACTTGTCGATGTTGAAGTAAAAAAAGGAAGAGGAAAAAAATTTATTCGCTTGGTTAAGAAATTGAAATGATGATGTTGATTGAATTGATTGAAGGAAAAGAAAATCGTGAAGTCAATTTGGATCATTAAAAAAGGGTAAAGTAAAGAAATTCACTTTAAAATACTCACACATAGTCTAATGACATTGTAGTTTGAGGCCGTGGGAATTGTGAACATGAAGAAGAAGAAGAAGAAGAAGAAGAAGAAGAAGAAGAAGAAGAAGAAGATGATGATGATGATGATGATGATGATGATGATCACCCCCTTATCGTCATTTGTCCATTGATTAAAATTGTCAAAATTGATACTGAATAACATTTGATATGTTGGCAAATATGATATTTCAATTAACTGATAAAACTGGTTACAATTTTGACTTTTAACTTGAATATTTTCATTAAAGTTCATGAGCCAGGTGAGGAAAAGTAGGAGAAGAGGAAGAAAATGATAAATACGATTGTACAATTGTACAATTGTAATAAAGATAAGGATGAGCGAGTTGATGGAGCAAATGAAAAGATGAAATATAATAAAGTTGACCTGTCATTGTGCCGGCAGAAAGAAGGGAAAAAAAGAAAGAAAGAGAAAGAAGGTGTTTAAAGTGTGCAACAACTCACCCAAAGGTATTTCGTGCTAAGCATATTGCATATTATGTCGGTATGGCTGTCGTATTTTCCTTCTTCTTCTTCTTCTTCTTCTTCTTCTTTCCTTTGAGAGGATGAAAAAAATAGTGCGGCAAAGATTTAAGGTGAGATTGAAGGAGCGATTTCTCCTTAATGGGTAAGTCTTGCCGAGCCTCCTTCTTCAGTTCTTACATCACTATCTTTTCTCCTCTTCTTCTTCTATTTCCATTTACCTTGGCCATTTAGTAGGGTAACATCAACCTTAATAATAAAGTGCCAAAAACCCGCCAATGGAGTTGCTTTTTTCTTCTTCTTCTTCTTTTTTGCCCGTCTTTCAACTTACTGGCAAACCGCAAATGATCTTGAGGTGCTCTTAGTCAATTGTACTTTGAAAAGTGACCATTATGACATCCTTCCTTCTTCCTTCAACTGATGTCACTGATGTGAGTTCTTCTTTCTTTCTTTTTTTTCTTTCTCTCTCTTTTTTTCATCCTCTCACTTAACTTTATTATCATCAGTTGATTCAATTTACACTCACCATCTGCACCAAACTTTATGACCCTGTTGAACAATTTTTTTTTTCTCTCTCTGTCTCTTTGAAACTTTACCTTTTTAACACCTTACTTTTAACCAAATTGACAAGACAAATGTCATTCAAGGTGTTTTTGTTTGCACATATACTACATATATATGCATCTATTATGAATGAATGTATATGAATGTGAAAATGTGTGTCTGTTTGTGTCACTTGACCATACTTCCTCGTCTTTCAAGTTGATTGATTGATATTTCACTTTTCCTCTTGCACAAGTTGACACATCGTTTACCTTGTAAATTGACTGAGTGTCTTTATTCGATGTGTATGTGTATGTTAGTTGATTGTTGATTGCTGATTGTCGATTGAATTGACTTTCCTTACACCAATTAACAGGTTTCAAATACACCATGGCACGTGTATTCAATTGTAATTATCATCACTCTTTGACTGGGCTATTTAATTTAATAGTTATGTTGATATACACATCTGTCTGTCTTGTCTATCTTAACTTACCTGATGTCTGTCCATGTTTATCATTTACTCATATTGAGTAAAAATTTCATTTTATTTATCTTTCTATAATCGTTTTTGTATAATGTTAATATCTATTTGTTTAATGTATTTTAAATTTTATTCAGTAAATTAAATATTGATTGTGTCATTGTCAGTGTTATAATTTTGATGGATTCATCTTTTCCACCTTGAATTTTTCTTCTTGCTGATTGCTGATTGTTTGTCATTAAGATTAATTGGTCATTTGATTGGTCAATGTCAACTGAATATGAATTATCATATGTTTCAAGTGTAATGGTCATACATTGGTCAGTGTTAGTTATGAATAAGTTTGACCATTGCTTTTGTTTAGGAAGGGAAGTTTAAATTGACCCTTGTAAGTGTCAAAAGTGATGAAGGATGAGTTTGTAAGTTCAAGACGAAAGAAAAAGCAAAAGAAAAAGAAAAAGAGAAAGAGAGTGAAAAAGAAAAAAGTTTGTTGCACTTGACTTGACTGGGTTGATGAGAAAATGGTTAGAAAATTTTGACTAAAAGAAAGAAACCGTCAACAACATGGAGAAGGATAATAAGGTTGCTCAGGGTAAGTGAAGTAGCTTATATTCTTCTTGTTCTTTCTTCTTGTTCTTCTCAGTCATCTACTTTACTTCTTCTTGACCAAAGTTGCTAATGACCATCAAAGAGCGTCAAACAACAACAACTTAACTATCCCTTAACCACCAACAGAGTCAATTTGTAAAAGTTTCAGATGATGCTTTTTTTCTTCTTATTCTTCTTTTTCTTCTTCTTCTTCTTCTTTTACTTTTTCGTCTACTTCAAGTGGTGGTCTTTCAATTTGTCTGGTTCTTTGTTGTTGTTGCCGTTGCTGTTGTTGTTACCTGTGAAATAGTCACGGACTTTGACAGGTCACAAAACTAAAGTCACTGTACAATTGTATGATGATTTAGAAAATAATTTAAGGATGAATGTTGCAGGTGATTCAGATGATGCTTCTTCTTCTTCTACTTCTTCTACTTCTTTCATCTTTACCCCAAAGATGATGATAACAACTCATGATAATTGAGTGAAATTATCTTTTTTCAATGTTTCTTCTTGTGTTTTAAGAAAAATTTAGTTTCTTCTTCTTCTTCTTGTTCTTTCTTTTTCACACTTATTCAGATGATCATTTACAAAAGGATAAATTTTTCTTCTCTTGTTCTGTTGTAGTTGTTGTAGTTATTGTAGTTGTTACTGTTGTTCTTCTTGTTCACAGTCAATGATATTTTTTACCTGTATGATGATAGATTACATACATACAAGGTTAAAAAGGAAGAAAGAAGGGAAATAAGTATCTGATGGATAAAAATTACTGTATAGAATAAATGTGCAATTGACGATGTATCAGTTACATCCTTCTCATCAGTAAATTGAATAAAATTCGTGATGATAAAAACAACCACTAATGCGTGAGGTTAGGTGTTAGATGTGAAATTTTTTTTCCCTTCTTCTTGTTTATCCTTAAGCACAAGTTTGTGGTAAAAAATGAACTGAATTTTCATTGACCTTTAAATTGACTTGGAAAGAACAAGAACAAGTTGTTAGTACTTTATATCAATAGACACGAATTTTGTGGTTGTTGTTGTTCTTCTAGTTGTTGTCGGTGTAAATGAAAGAATATAATTTTAATTTAAATAAAAAATTATTCATTTAAAGGTGTTCACAAAAATAATTACCATCTTTGTATGTTGTATTTGAAGAGAAGATAAAAATCCTCAAATGAAACCATTAGTTCATTGATTGAAGTAATTCGTCATCGAAGATATTTTTTTCCCTTTTTATTGAATATTCGGATGAACATTTATTGTTTCTTCGCATTTTACTCACTTGTTTAACACTGTTAACTTATAATATACTTTGTCTGTATATGTATGTGTGTGTGTGTGTGTGTGTTAGTTAAGTTAAACATAAAAAAGAACATAAATCGTTGACGTTGGTAGTTGGTTCAAGTTCAATTGCCTCACACTTAGCTACTTAAAATTGATCACTGTCTGTCTGTTGTATGTGTGAGTTGTTATTCATATAACCACTGGGCGAAGATACTAAATGTATATATTCTTCCTAAATATTAATTTAATCCTCAAGGCTTTTCATTTTCAACTTTGCAAGTGTGTTTAAGCGTTGCCGGTCAAGTTATCACATTAAATGATCAAGTCAAGTATTTTTTCTCTTTTCTTCATCTTCTTCATCTTCTTCATCTTCTGCTCTTAACTTGAAAGGAAATGAGAGAGTAAAATCACGCTGCCAATTAAATTTACCTCATGGGTACATGGGTAAGTGAAACTAGAGCTTAATTCGATCGTAGGGCTACAAGAAGCCCAAAAGTCAGGTATGTAATTAGTTTAAGACTTGTGCTGAAGGAACAAGATGAACAAAGGTACTACAACTAAACCACATGAGTGGCCACTGATCGCTTGGAAAGAAGAAGAAGAGGAAGAAGATGAGAGAAAAGGTAAAACAGCCAAACAAGATGAAGGAGGAAAGGAAGAAAATCAGTGTCGGGTGATGAAGAAAAGAGAGAGAGAAAAAAGAAGCAAAGAATCACGGGTAAAACATTTTCAGTATCCTAATCGAGTGTATTAATAATAGACTCATCCGACTCTCTCTTTCTCTCTTTCTCTCATGCAACTCTCATGTGGTGGTCTCACCTTCAGGTGAATTAATTTACCAAAGGAAAAGAGAATAAAGAGAATGGGAGGATGAAATAACAGGTCTGCCAAGACTCATTAAGAGAAACTGACAAACTGAGGATCATCTTTAATATCCATCTATGTTGTGGTTATCCTGTTGTTGTAGTGTTGTTGCTGTTGTTGGTACTTTGTTTCTTTCCTTCTTTTATTTCCCCCTCTTTTCCTTTTTACCCAGATCCTACATGTACTTTACATCATCATGCTTCTCCGTGTGCGGCTTTGACTGCTCACTGCTTACACCAAAAGGTGTCCTAACGAGCTTACCACTTGATTTTTTTTGTCTGAGTAAATGGTAAATGATGATGAATAAACAATTATACTTACAACAAGAAGAATTATTTTGAATTTTCTTTCATTCTTTTTTCTTTTGTTGCTTATTTCTTTCTCTTGTTCTTTTCATCCTCATTGTATTGAATTTGGAGATGCTTTTTCATCTTCTCTTCTCTTCGTTAAGACTAAAGGAGTGGCAAAAGGTAACTTTTACAACATTGGTGAAGTTTTGTTTCTTTCATTCTTTTTTTCTCTTTTTCTTTTTTTCATTTCCTCAACGCACCCAATGTTTCATTAAATGGCGAAGAAGATATAAGTTAAAATCAAAATCTCCATCTACATCAACTTTTATTTTTCTACATCTTTTTTTATATAATATTGTAAATGATTTAAATGAAAGAATTAAAGATGATTCCACCATGTGAATCACCCTTTCACTTGTAAAGTATGAAGATGGTAGATGTGAAGATGTGAAGATGTGAATATAACAATAACAATAACATTTTCTATCTTTTGGTCAGTTCGTTGAACTGATGAAATATACAAGTTCAACAATAACAATACTGAAGGTACACTTGGAAAGTTTTAAAATTGCACAAGAAGAAACTTTACTATTTTTTGTTGTTGTTGATAAAAAAAATAAAAAAATAAAGAGAAATAAAAAAAATAAATACATTTCTATACATCAAATTCTGTAAGTAAAGTGCGATCGATTTGAACAACAATTTATCCATTATTATAATTTTTTTGGTCTTCTTTTTCGTATTTTTTTTTTATCATTCTACTTGGTTAAAAGTTGTTTCTCTCTTTCTCTCCTTGCATCGATCAATTGATGCGCAATGTGCAATGTTGCGTTTATCCTCTTTGTCCAGATAAAATTACAGGTAATGTGAACAATTCAAGGACTAATGTATACTCTGTCTGTGTTTGTTGTGTTTGTTGTGTGTGTGTGTGTGTGTTGTGTAGTCACACTTGTCACTTGATTTAAAGTGAAAACCGACTCGTGGTTGAAATATACGAGCACAAAAGAATATAAACTCACTTCATTGTTGTTACTTTTTTCCATATATATATTTTCTTATGTAAGAAAGGACAAGTAAATGTTATAAAGCATCTTTCACCTACATCTATAGGAAGTGATGTGACTGAGCTTTGAATGGTACTGTGCTTGGTAACTGAGTAAAATGGACAGAGTTAAATGTACTCAAGTTCAAAATGATCAAAAAGAACCGGTAAGAAGATGATGAAGAATGAATGAATAAGGTGATAATTAGATTAAACATTGTCATTGATACATACCGAAGGTATCAATTGATGATATACACTGAAGATACTTTGTTTGGAAATATTGCATCAATGGATACCTTTGATTGTGTCCGTGAATTATGATGGGAGAAGAAGAAGGAGAAGAAAGATAAAAGAAAAAAGAAGGAAACAACCAACACCCGTTTACCTTGTTTCATGCTGTGAAAAGAAAGGAAAAAATCTTCTTTTTTCTCCTTCTTCTCCTTCTTACTTGTTACTTCTTAACGAGAAAAATTTCAAAGTGCATTCAGTTGACACCCAATTGAAGATTGAAGATGCTTTAACAATCAATTTGACAGGTAATTAGTTGGACTTTGTTTTGCTTTGTTAGTACAAACGGAAACTAACTACTCACTCATGACTGAGTGTGAATTGTTTGTAATGAAGATACAAGATGAAGTTTTTACAATAAGACAACAGGTAAAGAAGAAAAGAAAAATAAGTTTAAAAGTCAGACTCGATCAATCGACAAAATGTTTCACACAACACAATCAATTGGTTAACAGTGTGACAAGGTTTTTCTTGTTGTCCTGCTGTTGTTTCAATTACTTTATCATTGGTAAGTAAGAGAAGAAGAAGAAGAAGAAAAAGTTTTCAGAGGTTTAAAGAGGTTGTTTCTTGTACACGCGAAAAAGTCAACCTCAAGGCAAAGGTAAAGTGATCACTTTGGTGTATGTTTGGTACTTTTTCTCTCTTCACCTGTGACCACCTGCAGTGACCACTTCCTTCAACAGTGGTCATTCATCCGAGTGACATCTCTATCTTTTCATCTTTTCATCTTGTACTCTTCTTCTTTAACAAAGAGAGGAAGGAAAACAAAAGAGAGACAAACTACTTCATCTATATGTCTGTGTGTGTTTGTTTTTGTGACAAAATGTACACAGTTGGACAATTTTAGGTAAAATAGATGACAAATACATCATGACCTCTCTTGCAATGTCATTGTCACTGGGCCATTTGATTATCATTTGGTTATGATGATGTTATTGATGTGTGTCCAGACATATACATTTACACAATGTAAATATATAAAAGTGATGTATTTAACTACGGTACTTCATTAACCCTCTCATCGATGACCAATGTGATCACCTGCTGTCACAGAGACAAATGGTAATAAATTCAAAGAATAACTCGAAAAAGGGGAAAAAGGAGAAACAATCATAAGGGTGAAGATAAAAGTCGAGAGACAAGCATAACAAAAAAAAGAAGAAGGAGGATCAAAAGTTATCCTGACAAGCGAATGAGAAATGGTCCAGGGAGGAGCTTAAAATGCTGACTGTGCTCAAAGTGCCCAAAAGTCTGCGCTTGAACGAAGGAAAGTTGCACTCATTCAGCCTTCTACTGTCTGTCTCTGATCTCTCTTTCTCTTCTCTTCTCTAACAACATCTTATACGCATATACTATTGCAAACTGCACTATTACAAATTCTCTCCTTGACTCATCTCTCAGCTTCTTTCAACTTTAACCTCATCAACAACAGCAAAAAATCAGTACATCCCAATTGACATCTACAAACACCTTTAAACTTTACTTAAAGTTTAGTTGTTCAATTGTAACTGAAACGTACGACTGCTACATGTCAACTTGACAATTTAACTACACGATAATCATTCTTAAATATCTTCTTCGTGTCACTTGAACTCTTACCCTTCGTCATCATCTTCGCCATCATCGCCATCATCATCATCATCTTCATCATCTACATCATCATTTGACTGTATATTGATACATTTGTTAATTTTCATTTCTACATCTGTTCTACAACAATCATCAAACTTTTCAAGTGCAACACAGGTCAACATTATCAAGGTAAGTGATTAAAGTAAATCATTACAAAATTTACGTTTGAACTTGTAAGTTGCAAGTTGTATTTACATGTATAGATAGGGAAATAAAAAAAAATAAAATAAAATTTACATGAAAGAATAGGAAAAAAGGAAGAAAGAAAATAGTAGTAGGTAACTTGCTGCTTGGTCAAGTCGCTTGGTGAGTCAAATTCTCAAATGAGTGAGAAAGACCACCCCACGAGCAAATTATATGTCAATCAAATGAAAAGATGCTTTTGTATTTTTTGCTCGCCGCTCATCACAATAACAGTAGTAGTAGCAACAGCACCAAGTACAAATACATAAGGTAAAAGGTAAAAATCTTTCTCTCCACTGATGCAAAGAATAGAATAGAAAAAATCAAAAGAATACAAGTCAATTGGTGATTGAGTTGACGCGCGATTCAAGTTTCTTCTTTTCTATCTTTTATCTTGTATATATTCTTTCTTCTTCTTCTTCTTCTTGTTCGCATCCTTCTCATTTTGTGTCCACTTGAAGCTTAAGCTGACAATGTGCAAGTTTGCGTTGAAATTTCTTTCTTCTTGAACATCGCTCATCTTACCTGTGTTCTGTGTGTCTGCGTCTGTCTGTGTGTGTTTGTCTTTTCTTTTATATTTTCTACTTGTACATTTTCAATGTGGGCCACCATCTGACTCATCATTTGGTTACTCTGTATGAGCATCCTTTGATCGGTCAGTGTACAGTCTGATTCTTTTCATTCTTTATTTCTTTTTATTTTTCTCTTTATTTTTCCATCCTCCGCATCCAAGGAAATCACATCTATCTCACAGTCAAATTTTTCTACTTCTACTTCTACTTCTATACTCTACCTGTTTGAACAATACAATACAATCACAATGAATAACACGACACAATGTGTTTGACCAGATTGAGGCCGACACTGAATTTATCTTCATATTTTAATGACAAATTACATTTGCGTGTGTATCACATCCAGTCAATTTAATGGTGTGTAAATTTGATTGATCAAATACTCTGTCATTTGAATCAATTTTCATCACCAATCGTCATGATTATTATTTTTTTCAATTGTTGTTTCTAAAACTTCCTTGAGGATAAGATTTTTTTATATTTGTGTGTGTGTGTGTGATTTGTTCTGTGATCTGATTAATTTTGACAAACAGATTCATTTTCTCTCACTCATTGGATGATAATCATTCAGTTCAATTCGATTGAATCCAGTTCAATCTGCATTCCACAAAGTACAAACGTCACACTGATGATAATGATGATGATGATGTTACTTGAAAGTAGAGCTCTTCACTAATCCTCAAGTGCTGATGATAATGATGATGATGATGATTTAGTTGACCTGACGTAAAAGGTAACAAGTGATGACACTGACAATTGAATTTGGTAAAATTAAATTAACTGACTTAGACTGATGTAAATGTTACGTGCAACGTAAGCTGACCAGTCAAATTTGATTTGATGATGATATTTTAAGCTATTGTTTTGTCTATTGGTTGTTTTTGTTGTTGTTGATTTGTGATTGTTTCTAAAGCAGCAGCAACAACAACTACAACAACTACAGCATGAACATTTCATCAACTTGGTCAGCTTGTCTTTCTCGCTAAAAAGCCATTCGTCAGACTTTACTCATCTGTATCACAGTTAATTTTCTTTTATTGTTTCATTTGTGCCATGTCAATGAGGCAGAACACAACACACACATATACACATATATATACATCCACATACAAGGATAAATTATGAACAATCGATAAAATGAAAGACAAACAGAAACAATCAGATGATTCAGTCAGCCAGTCAAGTCAATCAATAGGATCTACTTTACTGCCAATTTGTTAGATAACAACAAATTGTGTACATTGTACTTTATAGGTTGATGAAATGTTCACTGATAAAGTTTAAAGTTTCTTCAATTGATGTTATATTGTTGTTGATTGTTACCATCTATTGCCATTATCATCATTCATCGTCGTCGGTCATCTCTGACGATGGTTAATGTGTCAATGTGTGTGTCCATGTACCATTATTGTCCTCATAATGATGATAAAGATGATGATGATGATGATGATGATGATGATGATGAAGACCATTGTGTTACCATTGGTCAACAATTTACCAGTTCCTTGATGCAATCAAGCGAAGAAAGCTCAATCAATTGGTCAAATCAAATGAAAATTCACTGTAATTGCTTTTGTTGTGCTTTTTTTAGTCCAATGATTGAACCTGTTCAATGTTAACTTGTGTTCTCATTTAACTTGTACCTTTCGGTTATTGTTTGTGCCTTCTAATTCAATTGTATACCAAGTTAAATTGTATCTTACGTGAATGTTGTGTGAGTGTTTGTGTGTTGATGTTAACCCTGTCATTGTTGATGGTGCCCTTGTTTAAGACGGTTAGTTAGCAAAGTTACCTTTGTTCAACAATGTTACTGTTGTGGTTGTTGTGGTTGTTGTTACTGATGATGTTGATGTACCAATTGAAAGAAAAATATAGATTTTGAACAACTTGACCGACCACCAGGCAATCAGTCAAGTTAATTAAATTGAACCAAAGGTGGAAATTAAATTGAAACACGCAATGTTATACAATGCAAGCATCTTTATTATTTTTAACAAGAACAGTAGAAACATTTTTATATTTGAGAATAAAATAACTTTCAGAGGATTATAGTTATTTGGGTGAAGATGGAGTTTTCTTTTTATTTCGTTTGTTTCAATGTAGGATAAAGAAACTTACTTTAGTAAATTTGGTAAAAGAGTTTTTTGAATGATGAAGATGATGATGACGATGATGACCTGTGGATGTACAGGGTGAGAATTTTAATTTGTTTCATTAGGGTCATTAAATAACAACCAAACAAATCATCATCTTATGAACCACAGAAGGTCAATTGTGTTTTGTAAGTCGGCAGAATATAAAAAGTGAACAAAGTTGAAAATGTTCAATCAAAAGGCGACCAAAGTTGATGCGGTGTATTTTCATTTTACCTTGTTGTTGATTCTTGTAGTTTTTTATTTTCTCTCTCATTCTTCTTTCTTTATCTTGCTTCTTTTATTCTTTGTCTGATGGATGGATGACTCGTGTTGCCTGACAAAAGATTATACTTTGCTCAACCAATGATCAAAACCAATTTACACAGGTGTGTTTCATTGAAAACCACTTGGCAAAGTTGATATTACAGCTTCTGGCTATTTAAAAGAATAAGAAAAAGATAGTTGATCACTGATGCTCATCACTGATCGCTCTTTCAATTTAACCCTCGGGCATGTTTTGTGTGAGTGTGTGAGTTTGTGTGTGTATAAGTTTGAGTAAGTGTATTTATATATTCTATGTTCTTTTTCATATTATCTTTCTTATATCTTTCATCTTCAATCAAATTGCCGATGATGAGAAAAATACTCGATGTAATTGAAGAAAAATAAAAGGTTCACCTGCGTTTATTTTCTCACTCACTTTGAACTACTTTTTTTACAACAACAACAACAACAACAAAAGTTTTCAGTTAAATTAACATCAGGTCATCTCATTTGATTATTATTTTGCCTTCAGTAGTCACAACATTTTCAATTGACAGTATAATTCATTGAATTTATTATCATCATATGTGTACACGCCTTACATTTTGACTTGTAATCAGTCAAATTGTCAATTGACAACAAAGACAATTCTTTTAACAACAAAATTTTGTTATTCCTTTTTTTCTTTCTCCTTTTCAATAGAATTTTTCACTTTCAACTGGATGTCGAGCCAATCGATGACAAGGTAATTAAATTGTTATATTGTTTGCAATTTATGTGATACCTCAACAAGTATCATATATTTGTACAATACAACTGTGAGTACAAAATTTTTTCATCATATTTTTTTGCAAATTATTTTTCACCTGTTACATGAACAAACTGTCAATTGTCTCATGTGACAAAATAATTTTTCAATGTTTACCCTGTTTTAATTCAATTATTGTTGAAGCATGTATCTTTATAAATTAGTTTGTGTGTGTGTTAACATTTTATTACACACACGCAAACTTTAAACAAGTTATTGTTTTCCTTTATCATCTGATATGACAAATGTTTCAATTAATTCAATGCTTTATCCTTGAACACCAAGTACACTCAGTTGTTCTTGTTGATGTTGATGTTGTCAACCCTTTTTTTCTTCTTCCTTTAGGTAGATGAATTATATCATATGACATTTTTATTGTAGTCATCAGTTAATAGTTTTTTTCATCATCAATTACACCTTTATTTTACCCTTTACCTGGTTAGATTAAGTAAATTTAATTTTTTAAAAATAATTTATATTGACAAGTTGATGATTATTTTTATCTTTATGATGATGTTTACATCAACAGTACATTAACATCTTTATTTTTTACCTTTGGATAATACAGATAAATTTGACAAGTAAAATTATTATTTTAATATTTTTTGTGTTTGTTAGAAAAGTTAAATATTTTTCTTTCATCATTTTCCATGGATTGATTGAATTTACTTCAATATACTTTCAATGTTAGGGATAAAAGTCATGAATATGTGGGAAATTTACATGGATAACAATTGGTTAGATTTACAGGGAACAAAAAAGAGAGACGACAATAACATACAACAGTCATGCAATGTGGTTAGATTTGTCATGATGATTTATGATAATGATGAACAAAGTAATACGGTGGCACATCAGGTCACCTTTAGGATGATGATGATGAACTCATCATCATCATCTTATTCTCTTTCTTCTTCTCTTTACCAAGATGAAAGATGATCAAGCAACTTTTAGTTCACCTTTCCTATAAGTAGACAATTTATCCTCTTTGACTGATGGTTCTAATGAAAATCACCTTTGACTAGATTACCTTCACCTTTTGTACATCCGCATTCGCCATACAAAAGAAGGATGAAAAATAAGTTCTTTTCTTTTTTTCTTTTTTTCTTTTTCCCATTAACTTTTAAAATCATTGCCCTGAAAGTCTGTGAGAAAGTATAAATTGTTATAAAAGGTAATATCAATGACAGAGATTTAAGAGAGAGAGAGAGAGAGAGAGAGAGAGAGAGAGAGAATAAGAACACAGACACAAGTACAACTATGACAATGACAACAACAACAGCAACAAAAATAATACAATTGAATTGTATTGTCTAACGGAAAAGAAAAAAATGGAAAGAACAACAGACATACAGTTGATGATCATTAACTTACACATAACAGTGACAATTTAAATGGTATCTCAGTTCCGTGACATCTGTTGCTAGTCTGATCTTAAGGACAATTTTAGATGAAAAAGAGGAACCAACTGATATTACAACTATTTTACTATTTTACTATTTTCACAATTCTACTAGTTCTAGTAGAAGGTTATTTCCTGTGCAACAAATTTACCTCAACTTTGGTGACAGTAGTGGCGTCAGTCATGTTGATTATTGTATCTAAATAATGATGAAACAACTGCCGGTTCCTCTTTTTTTTCCTTCTCTTTCAACTCAACATTGAGTAACATTTGATGATGCTTAATAGTTAACTTCTGAAGCAACAATTTTTCTTTCCTTTCTCTCTTTCTCTCTCTTTCTCTCTCTCTTTCTCTCTCTTTCTCTCTCTTGTTAGTGTGAAAGTTCTTTTCATCATCACACCTTGTTGAGAAGGTGTAACTTTTTCCTTCTTTTTCTTTTCACTCGGTCAAAGTTACCGAAGATGACTTTACTAATGAGACAAAGGAAAAATGAATTACGTGAGTGATTCTTGTTCATCATAGACAATTTGCCCCGTCAATTCAAGTCAAGTAACAACAGCAACTGTAATAATAACAACAACAGCAACTACAACAACAACTATGCAGTGTCATCAACGGTGTGTAGTTGACTAACGGTTTTGGTAGATACAATTGACAGGGAGGAAAAAGATGATGATGATGATGGTGATGATGAGGTGGCTAAATAATAATACACTGTCTTGCCACTGTGTTGATGATGGCACCTTTTGTCCAGGTGGTTGTTTAAGTCATCTTCTTCCTTTTCTTCTTCTTCTTCTTCTTCCTTAACATGACCAAGTATTTTTTACCTTCAGCAATGTATGTGTATGTGATGTTGTACCTTTAACTTAACCATTGGTCCATTGATGAGCCAGGTGAAGAAAATTAAATACAAAAAAGAAAAGAGGCAAAAAAAGAAAGAAGGAAAGAAGATGACTGCTTATTATGCAGGAAAAATGTTCCGCCCTTCACCCGTGTGATCAGGTGGGCGGTTCAATCAATTTCGGGCAACTTCCGTTGTTTAACACTACCTTTTGCTCGAGCAACTTCTACTTCGTCTTTACAACTCATCTTGTCGTTTGAGTTTTTTTTTCTTCTTCTTTTTCTGCTGCTACTACTATCCCCACTTCACCTTGCTTCCTGATTACCATAAAGACGAGTAAACGGCGAATAAGTTAGGCGTATTCTCACTTCGTCACCTCACGTCCACCTGCTCGACCAGCGGACACATTGAACACATCTGCCCTCCTCTCTCTTTCTCCTTCTTTTTCTGCCTTCTCAAAGATTGTCCATTGATCTTCTTCTTCTTCTATCCTTCTCACATACAGCTGAGTAATTGAGTAATTTGACTTGAACATGATACAGCTGCAATACTGTATCTAACCTGATGATACCTGTTGTCGTCGTCGTCGTTGTTGTGGTACATTACTAAGTTAAATGAACTAACATCTACTGTACTGTTATCGTTGTTGTTTAACACTACATCTTTCATGCTGAAATCCTCAGTTTGATGTGGATGTCACTTGGATGATGATGATGATGATCGTAATCATCATTTGACTATGTTCAAACTACACAATACTCACACAGGTAAAGAAAAGACCAAGTGAAAATATAATAATACAATCCAATGAATTCATCAGGCCAGAAATCCTCAGTGAAGATTTTTTTCTTTCTTTCTTTCTTTCTTTTCTCTTTTCCTCTTTTTCAGTCTTTTCCTTTTTTTCTTCTTTTCCTCCTGAGCAGAGGTAAAACCTTCTTTTCACCTTTCGCCTCGAGGCTTTTTCAGTTAGAAAATGTCTTTGTGTGTCAGTAGTCAGTAGTCAGTCGTTGTTGTTATTATGATAGTAGTACTCAGTAAGTTGTAAGGTTGTTGTAGTAGTGGAAATTGCAAAAGTGCCTTAAGGTTTGTGTAATTGTATCATGGCAAACAGGAAATAAAATTGGCAACTTTGAACTTGCTGAATCACAGTGGGCAGGAAGAGGAGGTTTAAGTGTCCAAGGAAGTGGCAATTGAATGAATCAAATGACTGGACCATTTGTCGCCAACTTTTATCCTGTGCTAGTTGAAGTAATAACTTTTTAACAACAAAGTAAGGGGCTAAAGTCAGTTGACCAAATTGACAACAAGTGAAAAAAAGAAAGAAAGAAAGAAAAAAAAAACACCATCAACAATTGTTCAATTGTTGTTACCTTTAAAAAGTTACCTTCTTTAACTTGAACTTACCGAATGATAACTTGTGACCCTCACAATGAAAATAAAAATATACAAGTTGATCTTGTTGGTTAGTTTATAATCTCCTACCGAGTAAAATTGACTGATCCGATGCCCTCATTTTTTCTTTCATTCTCCTCCTCTCTGATCATTGGTAACTTTTTTTGTTCTTTGTATTTTCAATGTATACTGATGCAGATGATGATGTGAGTAAAAAGAAGAAACAAAATCATTTGAAGATCTCACTTTAAGAACTGAGAAGGCTCAGTCATTCAGTCAGTCAAAATCTTACCAGTCAGTCAGTTGAAAGTTAACTTAAGTTAAGTTACTTACTCAGTACATTGAGTGAACTTTTTTTCTGACAAAGATGGATCCAACACCGTGTGGCCAATGCATCAAATGTAACCGTCAAAAATACTCTCCTGATTATCGATAGAAGAAAACTTTTTTCCTTCTTCTTCTTCTTCTTCTCTGACAAGTTACTTACTTACTTACTTTACTCATTCACAGCATCACAGTGCAATTTAGTTTATCCGTAGTTTCCGGATCAACTAGACAAATGCATTATATAGTCAATCTTTAACACCCACTAACTTTCAACTTTTCAAAGTAAAAACTAAAAGTGTCAAGATTGATGCATCAATTTGTCTCGCCAACAAAAAAAAACTCATCTTTTGTTTTTTTCTCTTCCTACAGAAAGTTCAACAACAGCAAAAATTCACTTGTGTATTACTTGATGTGTTAGTTGATGATAAACTCAATTGATACTTTATTTGTTCGTACACAAAGTTGTATACAGTTGATGTGTTGACAAAAAATCATTTGTACCAACAAACTAAACTTACAAATTTGGCAAATTGTCTTCAATTGACTATTTATGTTTACCCTTGTTTGTTGTTATATTATTTTATGTTGAAAAAACACAAGCGCAATCACTGTTTATTTCGTTGCTGAATATTGTTAGAAGAATTAACATTCGAAGAGTAAAAAGTTAATAAAAGTTCAGGTAACTAATGTCAGTGAGGTTACTTCCTTTTAACCCTCTGGGTGATTTGGTGAGTAAATTATCATCAATAAGTGACATTAAATGAATGTAAATGAACAACCATCATCAAAGTACACCATGATGATGATGAAGATGATGACGATGAGTATTCTGTAGATGACATTTTAGCTGAATGAATGAATCATCTGATGCTTCAATGAATTTTTCTCCATTGATGCTTGGTTGATTTTTTCTTCAATTTTGTTCAATGAAAATTATCCTGCATATACTTGATACATCTTCTTGTTCTGTGCCTTTTGATGTATACAAATCATTTACTTCAGTCCATTAGTAAATTGAGTGTTACCTTGAGTAACATTGATGATTTTTTTCCCAACAATTTACAAGTGAATGTATGTTATCTTCTTCTTCTTTTTCAGCACAAATTGACGATCATTTTAACGTCACTCTTTTCTCTTTCTCTTACATTCAATGTGAATTTTATTCACCAGAGTGAATTGTTAATGCACTCAATTGAACATCAAATGGTCTTTACTTCAACATTGTGTGTGTGTGTCTCTCTCTCTCTCTTCAGCTATTCTGTTGTACTTTGATTTTTCTTATCATTTATTCTTCGATTTCTTGCAAATGTCATTTATTTAAGTTGTGTCAAAAGGAAGGAAGGAAGGAAAGAAATAAAATAAAATAAATCACTGAGAGAATAGAATTCATTTCACCTATTCTATGTAAAGTTATGACTTTACTCTTGACAAGAAGTTTCATTCAAATAAGTAGACAAGATGAAGGAAAGAAAATAAAGTTATTCATATGAAAAATGAATACAATTCGATTGTCATGATGAAAATATACAATTTAAGTTAAAGTTATTTCAATGTATAATTGTCATCTAGTGTACCAATTAACTACTGACAACAACTATCCAACAAAATATGAACTTACAGAAGTGTTCATGTTGTTCTGTGACTTTGTTCACTTTGTTCACTTGGTGTGCAGTCAATCGAATGTTCATGTATAGGACAAACAAAAAAGAGCGGCCGAGCGAGTGAGTGAGATAGAAAGAGAGAACGTTCAACTTGTACAGTGCATGTTCTATCGAATGTGTGAGCCTAACCATCGGTTGTATATCAAATGCATAATATGCTTGAACTCTGCTTGTATCCACTTTGTTCATTTTAACGATACACGAACAACAAGCTCTTAACCCACCAACCAAAAGAATATACACGTCATGTATCCTGGTCCCATTATTATTACATTCAAGTTGTTCTATTGTCTTCCCCCTCTTTCTCTCTCTCCCTCTCTGACCTTCTCTCTTAACTTCCTACCCCCCTTAGTACAACTATGAGTAAGTAGTCGAAGGGAATACAACAACTACTGGTGTCTCACTTTTTGTCCAAGTCTTTCACAACAATATTGTCACTGGTATACACAGTGTTTTTTTCTTTTTACTTTCATTGGTACCAATGTACCAGTCTGCATTACATTTGTGTCCTATTACGATTATTACCTGTCATTAGACTAGTTGCAAGTTACACTCGACGTGAACAGACTCAAATCGAACGGTCAGAGTGATTCCCACCCTCTCTTTTTTCTCTCTTTTTTCTTTCTTTTTTCTCTTTTTTCTCTCTTTTTCTCATTCTCTTTCTTTTTTTTATTTCGTCTCTTTCTTTTATTCACTTGTGTGTATGAAATATTTTGTCTTCATTTTTATTTGCTACTCGTCTTAGTAATAGTTGTACTCCTCGTACTACATGAACTGTTTTATGCAATTTTTACTAACTCTAATGATGCTTACATCATCATCTACTCTTTTGTCTCATTCCTATCGTTCTTTTTATTGGTGGTGATGATGATATTGTTGTTGTTGTTGTTGTTATTTCGTTTATCTGTTTCAATGAGTTCTTTTCACTCATTGTTTTATCTTATTTCTTTACTTTTTAATATGATTAAATGAAATTTTTCCTTCTATATTGTTGTTGATGTTATTGTTATATCATCGACGACTAGACAAAGGGTATGTTTTTATTTGTTTCCTTGAGTTTATTATATCTTTACATGTTCAATTGGTACCACGTCATTCAGGTTGATATTTTATTTGTGTAAGATTTCATATCAACATAGTCTCATATTTAGGATAAAATATCACACAAGGTGACTTTCAGATGATTTCTATCAATTGTATTATATTGCTGTTGTTTTTGTTGTTGTCGTTGTTATACCTTGTCATTCATTTACATCAAAATTGACTGACTATTTAATAACTTGATAAGTGAGTGTGTGTCTGTCTGTCTGTATCTGTTACCTCAATGTGACAATAACTGCATCATCAGGATAAAACAATTGATTGCAATGTCATTCTATACAAACAATAGAGTCAAGGGCAATCATAGAGTAACTTTAATTGTGTTTCAGTTGTTGTTTTTTTCATTTAGTTTTATCTTCAAGTCAAAGTCACACATTCGAACATTTTCACATTTATAGGTTTGATGATGAATTGATCTTTACTCCTCCTGCTGGTGAGTAAAAAGGTCAAAGATGGATATACAGACACACAGACACATGTATATGAACATACATGAACAAGATATACATAGACACAGAATCGTAAGTTGTACTTTACACTCACACACTCAACATTGCGTGTTGGTGACTTTTTTCCACCGTTTTCAGTGGTATTACCTTGTTATTTTACATTTGGTAGTTTGACTTGACTTCTTTTTCTTCAACTTGTCTGTTTCTTATCCTCTTTTTTTTCTCTTTCTCAGTAGTTGCCCGGGCACCCGACACCCCCAGGCTACGTACACGCACATACACAAAAGAATAAGAGAGAGAAAAAAGTTCAACACATAGACACATCGTGATTTTATGCCCTCCTTTTTTTCACTTACTCTTACTCTGTGTCACTTACTCTGTATGTTTCAGAGTTTCAAAGCAAGTTTAACTTCAAGTTTACCTCTGGATGTACATGTTGTCTGTGTTCATCTGTCTGTATGTGTCTTTGGCTTAAAATTCTTTCCTGTTCTTACTAAAGTTCATCGGATCATTCACATCCTTATATATCTGTAGATGCAATTTGTTACACTTGTTTTCTTTCATCTTTACCCTCAAAATGAAACAAATGATGGCAAATAATGCAATGGTTGAAAAAATCTTTTACTCTAATGAATGAATGGTAATTAAAGTCACACTTTTACTTTTACTAAATTTACTAAATCGTGAGGATGGAAAAGGAAAAGAAAGAAAAGAGAGAAAACACTTGAACAATTATTATTAATCATTAGTTGTCTTTTATTTTATTTTTACTTAATTCATTTACAAATTTCATTCGTGCATCAATAATCAGTTTATTTTTTAAAGTTAACATCATCAATTAATTGTCATTTGGTTTAACGAAAAATTAACTATAATTTTAAATTATAATTTGTCAGTAAAATTCAGTTAAAAGACAAATATTTCCTACAAAAACTATTCTTCTTGTTAGTAATTTACTTTTTAAAAAAAATTATCCTTTTGTTAATACACATCACTTTGTATTGTTAATATATCTATTGACATATGAATGTATGAATTGTCATCAAGTACACTTTGTATTGTTCAAAGTATTTAGTTAACAAAGTTTAGAAGGAAAAAAACTTTTCAAAAGTTACCAAAAGTCATCGTTGACTACTCAAATGAAACATCTTTCATTATTCAGTTAAGTTTTCTTTTTGTCTAAAGATACAAAGTTAAACTTGACGATGATCAAAAGTGACAGTAAACTTGTTGAGTGAAGAGGAGAAACACAAAAAAAACAAGAAGAAGAAGAAGAAAAAAAAAGACAAAAGAAACAACTTTTTCCATATGAACATTGAAGTGTACTTTTTAGTTGACATTGACAATGTTAGTTGTTGGTTGTGTCAAAGAAAGTCAGAAAGAAAGTGAGAGTGTCTTTGATTACACTTTCAGTTTGAACTGAATTTAAGGGTGGATAATTAAAGCATTTACGACTTACACCCAGTAAGTTTTTTCTTGTCGATGTTACTTCTTTGTTGTTGTTGTTGTTGTTGTTGTTGTGTTGTGCTTTTAATTCAGTCAATTCGTTGAGCAGGAAGTTGTGTACGAGTTGTGTAGACAGTAAAAATTATACGGATCTCTCATGTGTTCTCAATGAGCAATTATACAACAACCAACAACCAACAACCAACAACACTATACAGTCTCGTGTTGAAAGTTGAGCAAGTAAAGTTGACTCTTGAGTAAATTTTAACTTAAGGTTAAGGTTAGCCATTGCATTATATATTTTTTCCTTTCTTTCTTTCTTCTTTCTCTGGATTATTCTTTGTTGGCCCCTTTCAGTCGACATCCTGTCGCTTGTGTCAGGTGCTCTTTTTTTTCTTCTTCTCCTTCTTCCTTCTTAACATCCCTGGTTACGGTAGGATGAACACACGCAAGTTATTTTTTACCATGTAACTTGTAACTTACACTGTATTTTACTCTGACTTTCATCATTATCAAGTGAAGACACTGTGACTTGTGGTACTTGGGTGTGGATAGTGAACTTTTCCTTCTTCCACAGGCAGCAAGAAAAAGAGGCACAAGTAAAGGGTTGTTCTTTTTTTAATATTTCATAGGTCCTAAACTCTTATTAGACAATTGGACAGCCAATTTTACCTGTAAACATAGAATTATCAGGTAAAATATCACCTGACTTATTGTTCTTCTTGTTGTCGAGTTGACCGTGAGTAACATGAACCTACCTACCACCGGATACAGGTGGCCACATCAGCCCTTGATCCAATTTTCAGTTGAAACTATCAAGGTTTTTGGACACTGTGTTGAAGATTACAAGTCTTGTGTGTACCATTCATTAGGTGCAATCATCTTTCTTCATCAACTTTTTTTCTTCTTTCTTTCTTTCTTTTACTTCAACTTCTTCTTCTTCTTCTCCTTTTACTTGTGTCTCTCTTGTGTTTCTCTTCACGTATTCAGGTTGCGTGTTTAATGTTTGCGTTGTTTAAGACCAATTTTACTCCGTCGATCTTTTCCTACCATCACCAAGACACAGGTGTTCAGGTCATGCGTGTCGAATTAGCTTTACATTGAGCTGATTCATTGAATAAAAGACGAAGAAGAAGAAGAAGAAGGAAAAAAATCTACTCAAAAATTATTCAAACTTCTAATTCTATCGTCTTGTTTGATGAACGAGTGTACAAGTTATTTGTAAATATTCAATTGATATCAATTGATGTTGATGATGAAAATAGTTCAGATGTCGATCAAATTGGTGATCATTGATCAATAAGGTTAATTGCAATCACATGATACAATAGTATGTGTAAGTTGAGTTCATTGCCATTAGAACATTTCACCCACCAAAGTTGTTGTTGTTGCTAAATGTCAATAGCCTGTTGACCGATGATGATAACACTGTACACAGGTCACTGATGAATGAATGGATGAAAAAACCTTTTATTCACCTCATTAGACATTTGGGTGTCTACTTAATAACTACAGTGTAATTAAATTGACACGAAATCGATGAGAGAAGGAAAATCATGATTCCTTTTGATGATTAACCAAGTTTTTTTTTCTTTCACTCACAACATTTTTCCTTGCCTCAAGGATGTACTCAAGTCACTTGATGATGCCTTCTTTCTTTCTCTCTCTCTCTCCTTCTCTCTTTTGCTAAGTATAATACACTAGATGATGTCAAGTGTGGAATGAAAGTACAATTTTCATACTCGGTTAAAATAATTTCACGCACTGGACTTTTTGTAAGTCCAAATGATCATTTTGATGTGTACGTATGTTGTGAATGTTATATGTATGATGAAGTGTAAGTTGCTGCTTGATGATGATCACAATGACCAAGTTACCCATGACTGAGTAGACAACAAGGATGTACTATGTGAGTAATATGCATATATATGTATATAAAAAAAGGAGGAAAGAAAAAATAGGCAAAAAGTGTATACTTTTATTGAATACACAAAGTATATTTATACACATTGTAGTTGACTTTAAGGTAAATTGTTATTTAAACCAGTCGGTGTCGGCAAAGATGAATGCAAAATATACTTGAGTGAAGAAGATGAAGAAAAAAGAAGAAGATCTTTTTTTCTGTTGTTGTTGTTGTATGTTTGAACATTCCATTTCATTTGACCAGTGATGTGGTCCTAATGTGCCCTGGTGCTCAGTCAGGTCACATCCATTAGTTGAGGAGGGAAGAAAACGACCAGAGAAGAGAAGAAGAAGAAGATGAAAAAGTAGAAAGAAGGAGAAGTAAAACCAAGTGTCGTGCAAATGGCCTTAAGGATGAAGGTTGAGTCAGTTGATTACTACCTTTGAATCAGTGATTCAAATGAATCCTGGGTGCTGGGTACCTCGCTAAGTTCGCCTGTGGTTCGTGATAGTACAAGAGAAAGAGAGAAAAAGGAAAAAAATAACATCACAAATACACTCAACATGATGATGATCACAATGGTCTAATCATCACCGCGTGATGAACACAGATGCTCAAGATGCTCAAGATGCTCAGAGCTTCTGTTGTTACACACAAGAAGATGATTCTTTAGATGTTTCTTTTGCCTTTGCTTTCATCTTCTTTTTTTATCCTTGATTCATGAACTAACCTGCCCAATGAACACACACTTGTTCAATTTGATGTGATACTTGCCTGACTCAAAGTTGAAAGTTCTTCTACTTTTTCTTTTACTTCTTCAAATGTGACTTTTTACTTACTTATTATGTATCGATATACATGTCAATTTAATTTGTGATGATTAGACAAACACAGTGACCGATGGACCAATGAAAAATACATTTATATTTCATTCTGTCAGTGTAATTGATTGTTTACAAGGTCTAAAAAGCAAGATGAAGAAAAATAAAATGAAGAGTCTTACATTGTCTAATGACAAATGGTTACCATCAGTGAGAAGAAGAAGAAGAAAAAAAACTTACAAGTAGTCGTAGTAGTAAAACCAGTCGACAAATCAACTTAAACTTTTCTCTTTGCACATTTTTTACCTGTTGAATTTTTTCGTCTTCTTCTTCTTCTTTGCCATATTTGTGAGTAACAGCATCACTTACACATTAATTTTTCTTCTTTTTCTTTTTCACCTGCAGGCAAATTGTCTTTCGCTTGATTTCTTTGAGTAAAAAGGAAGAAAAAGAAAATTTACTAAAAGTTGTCTCTCACTTACACACATTTGGCGAATATTTTGTACTGTAAATCAACTCATTGACTCACTTGATCATCATTAACATTGGCACATTCAAGTTTGAACATTTACAAGTGAATAATAATAATAACGACAACAACAACGAGTAATATCATATTCAAGTAAATCGGCTTTATTTCATCTATTCAATTAGTTGACAACTGATCATTCATTTCAACATTTCAACTTATTTCAAGAAGTGTTTAAAATTTAATTGAATCAATCTACAAGTACAGCAAAGTTACAACAACTTAGTGGTAATTCATTTCATCATTATTTGACACGATAATAATTTTATTTTACTTATCAAGTACAAGTTAGTTATTATGGATTTAAGTTCTAAAAGTGCAACTCGAAGTACTGAAATAACATCGAGTGATAAAATTAAATTCAATATTGATGGTTTGATTGGCAAAAGTAATATGACTAATTCAATGTCTAATTCAGGTAAGTTTAAATTAAATTGAATTATCATGACAAACAAGTAAACAAATAAACAATTAACAGTTTAAATGTATATAAGCACGTCAAGCAGGTGCAAATGACAGAAACAATGATGATGATGATGATGATGATGAACAGGAGCATACAGTGAAAAGGATGTTAACTTGATGAGTCATCTTGAAGTTAAACTTACTTGTCGAAAAGTGTTTATATACTTAGTATAGTTTACTTTTTGCTTGTTCTTCCCTTTTCTGCTTAGGTCGAAATTCTTTTGCTTTTGATTCAATGGCAGCAGCTGCAGCAGCTGGTTTATTATCAGCAGGTGGATTATTTTCACATTCACCATCTTCAAATTCACCTCATCACACAAGTGTCGGACATAATTCACTTGTATCACATCTTCATTCACCATCATCTATTGCTCCACCTACTGCATCTATTTCACCTGTATCACATTCATCATTTCATCATCATCATCAACATCATCATAACCATCCTTCTAATCAACAACAACAACAGCAACAACAAAGACATCACAATCATGATAGAAATAGTCCCAAGAACAATTTGAATAATCGTAATAACAATTCACTTATCACATCAAATGGTACATCAAGTCCACATTCTAACAATAACAACAACAGTAACAATACTGTTAATGCCGACAATATGACCAATGGTTCTACTGGTAGTTCTAATACTAACAATGTCATCAATTCAATATTTCGTAGTCCAACTAATGCAGTTAATGTTGCTGCAGCAGCACAATCAGCTCATGCATCGATGTTAGGTTTATTTCGTCCACCTAATCATAATTCAGTTATTGGTGGTTCCAAACCTAAAGTTGCTACACCATTGGTGGTTAATAAAATTGAAACATACAAAAGAGAAAATCCAACTATCTTTGCATGGGAAATTCGTGAAAGGCTCATCAGTGAAGGTATGTTCATCTGTTTATTCAATTTGTTCCTTTTTCATTTTTGTAATTTTAACTCTTTTACAATGATTATGTTGATCGAGTCAAGTGCAAATATTATCATCAGTATCAAAAGACACCATGGAATGTTAATGTTAGAATGTGAATTGCACACATTTGTAAACAGGTTAAACTTCTCTCTATGTGTGTGTATGTGTGTGTAATATCTTTCTTCTTTTTCTCTTTTAACTTCAAAGACAAGCAGTAAAAGTTGTATGACAGTAAAAATTTTGGTGAAATCATTAGTACATGACTTCTAACTTCTAACTTCTAACTTTGCTACTCTTATGTAAGAGAGAAAGAGAGGAAAAAGTTTATTCTCCTCTTTGACTTTTCTTCTTCTTTTTTCTGTCACAGTCATCATCGACGATATCAGCCATGAATTCAACTTCGGCAAAGTGCAAAGTGTCAAAGACAAGACCTTAGTATACTTGGTAGTAAGATTGCATTGAAGCGATTAGTCATTAAGTCAGGCGAAAAGGAGACGAGTAAGCATGAGTGAACTTACTATAGACTGTAATGTAAAAAGAGCAAAACAAAATTACCTAGGTGAATATATGAATGTATATATTCGTTCCTTTCTTTCTTACTCATTCTCTCCTCCTTTTCCTGTACTTTTACTCCAACCATCTTTCACCTTTTTGTAAAGTTAAGGTTGCGTAAAAAGGCAACTTTGCTCATAACTCGTTTTACTCGTGACTATTTTGTTTTCTCTCCTTTTTCTCTCTCTCTCTTGACCTTAAATAGATTGTTAACATCTCTCATCATCATCATCTCTTCTTTCCTATCTTTATCCTATTTTAGGTGTTTGTACAAATGCAACAGCACCATCTGTATCGTCAATCAATCGAATACTTCGTAATCGTGCCGCTGAACGAGCTGCTGCTGAATTTGCTCGAAATTATCAATTAGCTGCAGCAGCTTCCGCTGTTCATTATCCAATTCCACCTCCTCCACCTGCTGTTCATCCTTTTACTTCGGGTAAGTTATATTTATTCTATTCTATTCTATTCTGTTCTATTCTATACTATTCTATTGAGAAGTATACTTTTTCTTCACTCACCATGTATAAATACAGGTTAACAGTGTAAACAATCAACAAACTTGTAAATACTTTTTACTTATTGTAAATTTTCAATTTTTTTCCTCTTCTTTTGACACTTTCGTCAAACACTATACTTTGGGGTGCCATTGGTCAACTTCCGGTCAACAATAACACACTAACCATTGGACAAATAACAACTATTTACCTGGTCACTTTTTGCTTTTACCTTGTTATTACATTTGACATTGAAACTACTGTGTGAAATGTGAATAATATTCATTCTTTCTTCTTTTCATTTGTGCATTGAAATTTAGTTGCAAATGCAACATCACATCCATGGGCTGCTTGGGCTGCAGCTGCAGCAGCTCAAGCTTTAGCATTTACTGGACAACATCCGGGACCTTCAGTTCAAGCTAATTGTAATTCAATTTCATCTACAGCAAATGGTTCAACATCGAATATAACTACTGCTGCTGCTGCTGCATGTACACCATTTACTTGGCCATCACAACTTAATCCTGAAACATTTTTAAATGTTGCAGCTGTAGCTGCATCATCATCATCTTCTTCACCATCAGATCCTACATCAACTGGTGGTACATGTACATCCGGTAGAATGAAATCACATAATGTTACATCCACTGGTAGTGGTGTTGGTGGTAACAGTAACTCTGGTGATTCAGGTAATGTACAATATTATTATTATTTTTCTTCTTTCTTTTCTTTTTATCTTTTCCTCTCTCTCTTCTTACTTTGTTACTTTCTGTGTGTGTATATTTTTTTCCCCTTCAAATGTAATACCACACACGAAAAACAATTAAGACAGTCGTGATGGCCAACTACCACCACGAAAGAACCACGAAAGCAAGTGGGCGGATTTTCTAATGAAAAGCGCACTCTAAACCAAATTAAACATTGTCTCACCTTAAAGTTGTTTTACTTAGTACTTTTTTTTCTTTCTTTTATGTTATTTTCTTTTCTTTGGATTTTTTTGGGACTTTTACCTTTCCTTTTCTTCTTCTCCTTCATCATCAATTTATACCACCCGCACATTGAATAGCACTAATGTAATTATATGTAAATCTTTTGATTGAACAGATGGATTAAGAGAACGTGACGATGACAAGGATGTTGATGCCAAATCTATTTCAAGTGATGTAACTGATGGTTCAACATCACCTACACCACATACTAATGGATCACTTAATCATATAACATCTAGAACATCATCTAATATTCATCATTCTAATACCGGTAATGGTCAAAATAACAGCACAAATGGTCAATTACAATCACAATCTACAACAAATGGTACTACTGCTGGTCATTTGACGACTAATCACCATTCACATCATTCGCATCATCATCATCATCATGCTGCTGCCGCTGCTGCTGCTCATCATGCCGCATCACTTACACTTGATCATTTATCTGCTTTAGCAGCTGTTGATCCGTCATCACGTTATGATCCATCTGCATCAGCTAAATTTCGACGAAATCGTACAACATTTTCACAAGAACAATTAGAAATTCTTGAAGAAGAATTTGAACGTACACATTATCCATGTGTTGCTACAAGAGAAAGATTAGCTCAAATAACAAGTCTTTCTGAAGCAAGAGTTCAGGTAAGGACATTTTTAAATCACATATTATATTACATAACATTTAAATATGTATTTTATTTTTACTTACTTACTTACGTACTTTAATAACTGATGAATCAATCAACATGATAATCAGGAAAATCCTAATGATGTAATGATGAACATTTTTCTTACTCCTCTTATAACCTTGTTCATCTTATAAATCAGTCAAGATGAAAATTCAATGATTAATCTAAAGTTAAACTTGAAGTTAACTTGACTCGTTCCTTATAACTGATCAGTCAATGTATACATAGTGATTTTATCTGATGAAACTTGACACTGATTAACCTATGATTGTTAGTGTTGTTGTCCTTTGAATTTGTTAATTTCATACTGAAACATACAGAAGGAGAGAAAGATTTAAAGGAAAGAAAAAAAGGGCTTGTGACTTGTCGTCAGTTGTTTTCATTTAGTAGTCAAAAATGTTCATCGTCATCGTTTATGCATTTGCTTACCTTGTACTTTGTTTCTTGCTTCATCTTTCGCTCTTTCTCTATTTTTTGTCCTTATTCTTCACTCAACAAATCATCAGCATACATAATTACAATTAAGGTGTATCATCAAGACCATTAGTGCAACAGATGAGAAACCATTAAGGATGCACGAAGAAATAAAATACCCGGTAGACATAGTTGTGTTTGTGTTTGTGTGTTGTTGAGTTGTCGTTTTTCTTTTTCCCTCTTTTTCTTTTTTTCTTTTCTTAAATGATGACTTTGGTTTTCATCATCTTTTTTCTCTTTACCCTCTTTAGTCAGCCATGTTTTATGAGTAGTTAGATGGTAACTCTTTGAGCCCCTTTTCATCTACAATTTGTATGATGTATTCAACAAAAGATAAGATAGATGTTTTTTGCTACTTGATTTTCATTCTAAATTTTTTCAATCATTGTCATCATCATAAGGATAATGTTTCAACATATTTGCACAATTAACTCTTTTTTCTCTGTTTCTTATGTACATCCCGTACCCTCTTACATGTTTGTACTTATCTTTGCACTGTATTTCATTCAATGTTTATACAAAATTAGGTTTGGTTTAGTAATCGACGGGCAAAATGGCGGCGACATCAACGAATGTCTAATTCACATTCATCCAAATATTCATCGATCAATGGATCACGCGATTCAAGAGATGATTCACCCATTGATATTTCACGAGATATTGATTCTGGTGCATCACGTGAATCATTTGACTCTACCAATGGATCTATTGACTTAATTACTGGCAACAATAGTCATACTGTCAATCATACTAAAAATAATCATAATAAACATCCTACCAATAATCTTTCAATTGCTGGTCAAACTGACATTACAACATCACCTCATCATGCTGATGACGATAATGAGGAAGATAAAATTTGTCATTTGAAACAACAACAACAAATGAATAATCGAAAATCTAATTTATTGACTGATTCGAAAAATAAATCGAATCGTCGTCATCGTAATCATCATCATAACAGTGATGATGAAAATGAATATGACAATGAATTAGATCAAGATCAGGATGATGAAGAACAAGATGATCATGAAAATGATAATGATGATGATGAAGATGAAGATATAGATGTTGAAGATGATGATGATGATGATATTGATGATGATTTAACTGATGATGATAGTAAAAATGTTACATCTTCTCGAAAAAAAAGAAAAATTGATACAAAATCATCATTTGATAATCTGAAAAGTTGTAAACGTCATAAACGTGGTAATTCAATTGGTCCAACATCTTCACCAACTTCATCATCTGCACCTGCATCACCTGTATCATCCTGTCCTTCGAATAATCATAATGATAATGGTTCGAATATCACTATACTTGTAGCATCACATAATTCGGCATTTAAAAAAATAGCCAATTAATTGATCGATTTAAACTTCTTTTTTTCCTTTTTTTTTCTCTCACTACACATTGATAATCAACATTCAACATTCACCAATTGTACGCACCTGTATTCGTGATTTCAAACATGAATGACAAGTTTATTATTTGTTTATTATAATTATTATTATTATCATTATATTGACAACAGTAACATTATTATATGAAAAAACAAACAAAAAATACGATGTATTCAAAACACACAAATACACAACAAACATTCATACCGATAAACATGAACATTTCACATTTCAATTTAATCACGAATCTTTTAGAACCAGCGCACTGATAGCAAATTGATACCAATTGATATCATCAAGACTTAAACAATCAGATTAACTTACAATAAATAATCTTTTTTTTGTCAATAATGTTCATGTTTATATTGTAAATTTATTTGCATCCTCTAAACGACCACAACCAGCTACCAGATCAAATTTAATCTTCTTCATATGATTCAATGATTCTTAGGTTGAAAGTAATGCTCGATTTGATGCGTCATGTAAATTTTAATTTAATTGTTGATTCACTGTAAGGAAGGGTATGAACTTTGTTGTTTTTCTTGACAATGGTATATTTTCATGATGAAGTTGTTGTTGTAAAATACCAGGATATTTGGTCGGTGTTTAAGATAGAGATTCGGGTAAAATTAGGTTCTGTAAACGTATGGCAGATAAACTGGTGGAAAATGTGTTAGATTTGACGATTTTTTCAATTGACGTGAATTATTCTCTTCGAATACTTCTTCACAAGCATCCAAATTAGCTTGATCATCACTCAAGGAATCTTCATACTAATCTTCCAGGGCTTCTTGACCACTCAAATCAATATCGTCTTCAGAATCAGGAGCTTCTCCTTCAACGATAGTTGCTTCATTGTCCATGCTGAAATTAACAATTTGTGATGACATTAGAACCAAATTTCAAAAGAATCATCTGTTTTGTTGTCAAGTCCATCTACCGGCTGACTTTCTTTCCAATTCACCTGATGGAGCCATGTTTCGACAGCAAACCGCGAAACACAACATGGACAATGTACTTTATTCCATTAAACTCATGATTAACATGAAAAATGATTTCATTTTCAGCTTAATACGATATTTTGTTTTCACAATTGATTTCACATCTTGGAAGGTAACTTTTCCACTTGTTCTCCATGCTGTACGTACGAGTCACTTGGATTGCCTGTAGATCGGGTCCTTTTTGTATTTTCTCTTTGACCAAATGTAATTTAATTTCTCGATGAAATAAAGGGAACCCATCCATTGAAGACTTCAGAAAGAAACATCGAAGCTTCTTTCAATTGCAACCCATAGGTTAGATGACATGTCTGATTGGTTGATACTTTCCAATCATCCGTCATGATCTCATACACTGTGTTTGAATCAAATGTGAATCTCAATCTAATAGAATACTTGGACAGTTGATGATTGCCAACATGCATAAATGTCACCAATTTGATAACAGCATTGGTACCTGAAGTACTTGAATGTGATCGAAAAAGTTGTTTACTTTGCAAAAGGTTTCGTTTTCGACAGTTACATCATGAGTCGATATGAAGCTGTGTCAACAATTCACAACTTGTTAGTGATCTTTCATTGGTCATTCAATTTTTATACTTCTAAATACTTTAAGTTCTAATAGGACAATTTTTTCCTTCCTCCAAGTCCAGGCAGACAAATGCATGGATAAAAATGGTCTTGTGTTCCTGTGTTCATGTGTTCCCTTCTCTGGGTCGCGTGTCATTCCAAGGCTTGGTTAAGAAGTCTGCTTTCGGCGTCAACAATTTAACCGGTGTAGACCATCTGCCACTTCGAGTGGTCAATACAGTAGAAAAATACCAGTCAAGGATTGAAAGGACCCAACTCATCAATTGTAACAGATTCGGCCGCATTTTTATCCAAATGATCACTTTAAAATGCCAGTTAATTTAATTTGTCTCGTAGGTAAAGCTATTTACATTAGTTACCTGGTAAAATATGCAGTCAGCTGTAAAGATAATGATGCAGGTTTTTTACCTCCTCTCCTGGTGAAAAGAGGCAGCTGACAAAGTCAATGATTATTTGTGTGCTTGTTTTTTCCATAAGATTGTTTGCCATGTGTTCAGGGTGTTGAGACTTTTCAAAGTGTTCTAGACAAGGTAAAAGCCATCATTCTACTTGTTCATGCTTCTTCTTTGCTCTTTTTTCGTCAGCTGGACAAAATTATTCACTTGATGATTTATTTGGGTGAGTTACTAGAGACAAAAGGAACCACGATAAAAGATTCAGTCACCTTAGTGAGTGCACCTTACACAGTTCTTTTACTCTATCCAATTGTGTGTCCTGAGTATGGTAAATGTTACGTACGCCAGGCAACAATTGGCCACGGGTCGAGTTAACCTTCGTCCTTGAGAATTGAACATCAGGCGACTCAATAAAAGGTCCGGGTGCGAGGCCTGCTGTTTGGTCGAAACGACCAAAGGACTAAAGGTACACTCAAGTTTTCTTTCATTCTTTCATTCTTTCATTCCTCAGTTCTTTTATTCTTTCTTTTTTTCTTTTTTCTTTTTCTCTCTTTTTCTCTCTTTCTCCTGGTATTCGTGTGCCGTGTGTTTGAGGCCTTCTGCTTTTCCATCCTTGATCGCCTCGCCACTTTGGCCCCCCTCTTTGCTCTGTTCTTCTGTTCTTCTGTTCTTCTCTCTTTTTCTCTGTTCTACTGCTTGTCTGTGGTCCGTTGGTCGACCAACTGCCTCTTGGACCGGCCTTGGCAATGTGCACAGACTGGCCAACCTGTTGACTGCCACGCGACTCGTGAAACTTGCAGCAGTTCTTCTAACCCTCAAACAACTGGCAGCAGGCAACACAAGCAACACAAGCAATACGAGCAACAGGCAACACACGCCACACGGCCCCGGATTTCATGTCCCCTCTTTCTCTTTCCCTTTTCTCTTTTCTCTTCTCTTTTTCTCTCTTTATTCTCAATTTAGGCGGAGGAGTTTTGTGAAGTTCTCCATCTGCTCTTTCGCGAGTTTCAGTTGCTTGGTCGACTTTCAACTCAACGGCAGACCTAATTTGTCCTGGCAAACATTTGCAACACTTCTACCTCACCAGTTGACTGAATCAGTTGATGGTTAAACTTTTATCTTGCCTTAGCAAACATGGTCATTTCTGATAGTACACGTGCAGATCTTCAAGAATGGTCAATTCCAAGTGAGGATCTAAAACTTTTTCAAATTATCGAACATGGTCACTTTGGTGATATTTGCCGGTAAGTTTATGTTAAACATTGTTATCTTATTCTTCAGTTGAATTTGCAAAGTGAACTAACGGAAACTTTATTCTTTCCTTCAATAAATTCTAACCGTTCAACTCGACCAACATACAACGGTTTCATCGCGTGCAACTGTTTAATCGGTTGATCATTAACTGTTACATAGAGGTCGATGGCATGGTGATGTTCTCATCTACACTTTTCCTTCGTGCAAAGAGTCGGAAAGTTCACTTGATCTGTTCTGGAAAGAAGTAGCAATACTTTCTCGATTGCGACATGAAAATCTTGAACTGTTCATGGGTGCAGTTATCGAACCAATTCCATGTATCGTCACTTCTGCAAAGAAAGGTCCATCTCTCTATGAGAAAATTCACATTCGTAAAGAACCACTTAGTTTGAAGGATAAAATTTCTATTGCCATTCAAGTAACTCAAGGTGCATCCTATCTTCATGCCAAAGGAATTATTCTTCATCGTAGACTCAATTCGCATAACATCTTTCTCGAGTCCAAGGTTCAACTTTGCCTCATTGACCAACGATCAATCAACTCGAAAACTTTACCACCTGCTTCCTCTTCATCCTCTTCATCCTGTTTTACTTGTGCAGGTAACATGCTACCATCACCACCATCTTCTCCACGATTTTCCAATGTAGTTGCAAGTCGATCATCCGTAGCGTCTACTTGTTCATCTATGTCGTCTAATGACTCTAATGATGTTCACAGTAACATTACATCATCTAGAATGGAAAAAATTTCATCATTATTTTCTTCTCGACTAAGTATTTCATCAAGTTGCTCAGGTTCAAATGCATCTTCACCATCAAATTCACCATCTCCCTTGTCTAATCGATCATTTAATTTCTTCAATACAAATTCAAATTCACTTTCTTATTCACAGTATATTTTTGCCCATCCAACAACAGACAACTGTGTAGATGATGTATTTTCTTGTGACCATTGTGTTTATTGTTCATCATCATCTGCTCCATTGAACAATGCATCTATTCGCGAGCAATTAACTTACCTAGCTCCTGAGTTGATTAGAACTCTAGACGTTGATTCCATGAATAGATGTCATTCAGAGTGTCCTCGAGCGATAACCAGTTCTAAGCATACAATTGCCACTGATATTTTTGCTTTTGGCACAATATTGTACGAGTTAATGGCTTACAAATTTCCATTCAACAAGTCAACCGGTGAAACCATAATATCAAGAGTATCCATTGGTCAACACGAGTCACTGTCTAAGCTTAAATCATGTCCAACTTTATGGTCAAATTTGATTAAATCGACTTGGCATGCCAATCCAGTTTCACGACCATCCTTCAAGCAGATTTGTAAAATACTTCAAGATTCTTCAGGACAAATTGATAGAAAAAATACCTCAACCAACCTTATGACAAATTTTCTAGACTCAAAGGCATCTGGGTCATTCAGTAGCAACAAATGCCCACCCAATAATTCACATACCTCAGTCCCCGGCCCCACTTTGAATCCTCAATTGTCCAGTCTGACGCGTAATTTTTCAACCTCGGAGCCTGAAAAACTCAACTGCAACCCACTGACTGGTTGTCAATGGAACTGGCTGAGTCACCGGCCCAGTAATTTGACAAATACTGCAAGAAAAGTGTAAATAGTAACCATTAGTATTGACTTACGAGTAAATAAATTGTGATATTAAATCAAATTAATTATCAAAATATTTTTATCGCCTGACTTGAGACCATGTTTAATTCGAGAGTGAGAGACAAAGGAGATAAGGAATTTTTTTCTTTCAGCGCCAAAGGAACAGCTGCTTTTGTCTCTTGATTAGATCAGAGACATTTGATTGGTTACTTGAGCAAATGCGTCTGTCAGCCGACGCTGACTCACAAGTCCTCACAAGTCAGCTTGAATACATGTGCTGTTAGCCGGCAATTCATGCTCATATCGTTCGAGCTCGTTGGCGCCTCATTTACCATTTGATTGCTTCTGCTTAAATTACATCTGTGAATCTCATCCAAATCAAATCTCATTCACATCATGGATGAACTTTATGATGTAGAAATAATACTCGATAGATGCTTTAATGAAGAAATGAAAATATTTGAGTATTTGGTCAGATGGGAAGGTTACACTGATGCTGATAATACCTGGGAACCCGAATCTAATTTGGTTGGTTGCCATCAAGTCATCATTGACTATGAAAAGGACAATCCAAGACCAATAATCAACTCAAATACTCCATCAGAAACAGCTCAATTTCCTGATGCTTCTGCAGAGCCAACAGTTGTACAGTCTTCAAGTTTAACTGAAAACTTGGAACAAGGTGGCAAAGATCAAGATGATATGGACGGTTCAATTGAAATGGAAGAGCCCAATGTGGCTGGTGATTCAGTTTCCCATACAAATGAAGTCCAAAAGGAAGATTTGACTGGTGAAAAAGAATTAATAGCTCAAGAATCCATGTTTGAGGTAGCTAATGTTGATGAGGATAATGAAAATGACACCAAATCCAGCATCATGGTATCTTTGCCTGGTTTTTCAAATAAAGTTCCTGCCACTATCACCAACATTCATAACAATGGGTTCTCTTCTGGTTTAGAATTCCGAAAGTTCTTTGGTTACGTCCAAAAGGATGAAACTTGTTACTTCCTTGCACACTTTTTTGCAAATGATAAAGATCTTGCAGAAGCAATACCATATTCTGTGATTAGATCTGTTGCCTGTACACAATTATGTGACTTCTTAGTGCCTAAAATCAAGCAAGAAACTTGTCGATATCAACGAAAAACTCGAGCCAAACGTGCTGCAAGCAAATCACCTCGGAGGAAATATTCTAGATCAAAAAAATCGACAAATTGATCATTTTCATTGGCAAGGTGTCTTTTCATAAAACAAAAGAATATAGAATTAGAGTTACTTTACATGTCATGTTCCTTAGGGCTCATGAATTTTATTGTAAACCTTTTAAAACACATAACACCTTGTCTTGACTAAACAGAAAAGAAATAAATGACACTGGATTCAATTACTTTGATTAAGCGTAATTATACACCTCAGTCTTCCAGGTTTCTAAAGGCAGTTTGCATTGCATCATGCAAGTCGTCAAGATCTTTACGAATTTTAGCTTCTCCATCCTTAATTGGATCCTGAGTGGAAAGGAAAAGACATGTTTGAATTATCAACCTTCGGACAAATTAGAAAACAGGACATGAACATACCTTGAATTTCATCGAACTGAGTTGATACATTGTATCACCCATGGCTTCTCGAATTATACCCCAGGTAATTTTGTTGTCAGACTGTGCAGTTGATTCAACAGCATGTCGAGCAAAATCATAAAAAGCAATTATATTTTTTAACATACCAGATGTCTTGTAAAATGGACAAAATCGATCATAAGCTGAATATCCATTTTGTTGAAGATAATCTTCTTTAATTAAACGTGCAACTTCCAGTGTAATTTTATCAGCTTCTGCAAGTGATGCTTTGCCAACCAATTGTACAATTTCAGATAAATCTTCTTCTTCTTGAAGAATTTGTTGACATTTTGTACGTAATGGAACAAAATCGGGAAAATTTTTATCATAATAATCATCAAGAGCTCGAACATACTTGGAGTAAGAAATGAGCCAATTAACTGATGGAAAATGTTTTCTTTGTGCTAATTTTTTATCCAAACCCCAAAATACTTGAACAATACCAAGTGTTGCTGATGTAACCGGATCAGAAAAATCACCACCAGGAGGTGATACAGCTCCAACAATTGTAACTGAACCTTCTCGTTCAGGATTACCAAGACATTTAACGCGTCCAGCACGTTCATAAAAACTAGCTAATCTAGCAGACAAATAAGCAGGATAACCAGAATCAGCTGGCATTTCAGCAAGTCGACCTGAAATTTCTCTTAAAGCTTCAGCCCATCGAGATGTTGAATCAGCCATCATGGAAACATTGTAACCCATATCACGAAAATATTCAGACAAGGTGATACCAGTGTAAATAGATGCTTCACGAGCAGCAACAGGCATATTGGAAGTATTAGCAACCAATGCTGTACGTTTCATAATTGACTCAGAAACACCATCAACTTCAGTTGTTAATTCAGGAAAATCTCGAAGTACTTCAGCCATTTCATTACCACGTTCACCACAACCAACATAAATGATGACGTCAGAATTGGAATATTTAGAAAGTGCTTGAGAGATGACAGTTTTACCACAACCAAAAGCACCAGGAATGGCAGTTGTACCACCTTGTACACAAGGAAACAAAGCATCCAATACACGTTGACCTGTTAACAGAGGATAATTTGCTGATAGTTTTTCAGTAACAGGACGCATTTGACGAACTGGCCAAACTTGTAGCATAGTATATTGTGATTTTTCACCATCAAATTCAGTTTCAAGGATGACATCAGTTATATCATAACTCCCAGGAGGAGCGATGTAGGTAACTTGACCAGCTGCACGAGGTGGTAACATAAGTTTATGTTTGATTAAACTGTTTTCAATGACATATCCATAAACATCACCACCGGCAACATGAGAACCTTCTTTAACATTAAGTGGAAAAAAGTCCCATTTAGTTGTACGAGAAAGAGCTGGAACATTGATACCTTTAGGAATATAAATGGAATCAGTGTCAATATGAATATCTCGAAGAGGTCTTTGAATACCATCAAATATAGAATTCATTATACCAGGTCCCAATTCAACGGACAATGGTTTACCAGTTCTAAGTACTGGATCACCAACAGATACACCTGATGTATCTTCATAAGTTTGGATGGTAGCTAAATCACCTTCTAAACGAATAATTTCACCAACCAATTCATCATGACCAACTCGAACTAATTCGTACATTGCGGCACCAGACATTTTTTCAGCTGTAACAACTGGACCGGAAACAGCATAAACATATCCATATTCAGATTCTTTGGTAGCATTTGCTACTCGAGGTAATTCAGAAGCCATTAATTTAATTTTGTTGTAGTTGTTGTGAATTTAGAACAACTTATTGCACGTGTACCTCTTGTCTTGTAAGTGGGAGTAGCATCACCAATAGATCAGATGAAACAGATGGAGTAACATTTGACAGACCGAGCGGGAAAACATGTACGACATCTACTGGGTATCGTTCACTTTGTAGACTGCACTTTCTAGCCGTTGGTTCCTTCCAATTCATGTCAACTGCCTTTTTGATCATCTG
Source organism: Hemileia vastatrix (assembly GCA_030280995.1). NCBI lineage: Eukaryota > Fungi > Basidiomycota > Pucciniomycetes > Pucciniales > Zaghouaniaceae > Hemileia > Hemileia vastatrix. The sequence goes on from JASXTE010000223.1 coordinate 72,344, forward strand.
TCAGTTTGATTTGTGATTGTGAATCACTTTGTTCACTCATCACTGATTCATCATCTCCATTTAAAGACAACATCTCATATATATATATATACATCTATTTGACTCAACATTTACATCACATGATGCATTCAACAGCCCGACATTCGGATGTTTTTCCTGGAAACATCATGATCAAACAGAGAAGTCGTACATTTTCCCGAGTATTGCATGACAAACCCATTAACACTATATTTTTGATTGGACCTAATGTACAACAAGATCAACAGTTGCATGAACTACTCGAGGTAAAGTTCACATTTTCAATTGTCGTTATCTAGTATTAATATATATTGACTTTGTTTCTTTTTATTTTTTTTTCTCCTGCTCTTGAAACTCAGCCACTTGAATTTAACGTCACTTCATATCATTGTGTTAGAGATGCATTAGCTGCTGACCCGACTCCACCACACCAAGTGATTCTTTATGTGTTGTACGACTTTTCAAATACAGAATTCAGCTTATTGGCGACCAAACCAGATAAGTTAGTCATTGGTTTACCTGCTCTTTCTTCATGGTTAAAGTCAATGTCATCTACACAATCAACAGATTCATTAGAAACAGCATCTGATCAATTGTCATCTCTCGGTATCAACAGTAATCTAAGAAGAAAGACATCATTGACATTACCAAGACACATAACCATCACTCCAGGTCGCTTTTGGCATAATTTCCTTATGAGAGATCTGAGGTTGTGTTTCTACGGATTTAACGACAAAATTGAAGCTAAAAGAATTATCAATTTATGTCATTGGATGGGTGCTCGTGTCATCAAAGAATTTAGCAGCAGCAAAGTGGATATACTCATATCTTGTAAAAATGAAGCCAAAGGTAGCAAGTATCAAATGGCCTTGCATTTTGAGTGTCCAATTCTCCGAGTTGGTTGGATTGAATATGTTTGGACTAATCGTTTCAACATTAATTTCAAAGCTGATGACGAAGATCTTTTGGAAAAATACAGAGTTAAACCTCTTGCCGGCCTTAAACTGGCATTTATTAATTTTGATGCAAAAGGTTTAAATGATTGTATTTGTGCTACCGTTGAAAACGATGGCTCAGTGGTTGAACCAAATGACCCTAATTGTTCACATATCGTCATCGATTCCGTTCCTGGTCAAGAAGATCAAATAAATTTCGACCCAGCAGCAATCGATCATCTTTCTTCCGTCTACGTAGTTTATAAATTGTGGTTTTGGTCATCAGTTGAACTTGGTCGAGCTGATGAATCACAAGTTGACCATGCTTATCCAATTGAAGGGTCTAAAAATTCCAAAGCTCTAAATGCACGATCATCAGTTGATGGATTTTTAAGCCCACGAAATGATTATTCAATATCCTTTGCATCACCCATATTGAGTAAGTATCCTATTGATGTTTTAAACTTGATCAAATAACCAACTAATCATCGATTGTCTCTTTTTTTAGACTATTCAATTCTTGGTTCAAGCACAAATATTCTTCGTCAAATACCAACTGAAGCCGTAACAATTGAAAAAGCACAAACGAGTGATAGATACAAATTGTGCAACGAATTACTCGAAACTGAAAAGAACTATCTCAACATACTTCGTTGTATTGTCAATGTATTTCAAAAACCTCTTGAAAACAACCGATATCTAGATCCCACCGAAATTAAGCTGATATTCGGCAATTTACCACCCATTCTTGAAATTCATGAAAGAATATACTCTCGATTGCAAGTCCTCATTGAAACTGGCTGGCGAGAAGACAATACTATTTCAAGTGTCTTCATCGAAAATGTACGTATTATACCGATTGTGATTATGATGATTATGATGATGATGATGAGTACTTTGTTTTCTTGCCTCTTGTTACTCACCACCACTTACCTTAACGGATGACTCATTGACTATTTCATCAGTGTTTCATCTGATTATTTCAAAGTTAATCCTTCTTCACTCGACCTTTAAACTGTCTGTCTTGATGTTAACCATTATAATCATATGATTTATCCTATCAGGGCCAAGCGTTATTCAAAGCATATCCACCATTTGTGAATTTTGTTGACAACACTAAAAGTATCATTCAACAGTGCGAAGCTAAATCATCTAAATTCCATGCATTTCTCAAACGTTGTGAATCTAATCCAGAATGTAAACGTCAATCATTACCTGATCTATTGATTGCACCTATCCAAAGATTGCCCCGGTACACATTACTTCTTGAAGCTATTCGTAAGAAAACACCTGAAGATGTACCTGATCACAAATTATTGCAAGAAGCAATTAGTACTATCGATGATGTTCTCACTCATATAAATGAAGATGTACGAAAAACTGAAGGACGTGTTGTCATGTTCGAAATTGTACAAAAAATTCAAGGTGGTGAACAATTACTTTCATCTCGTCGTAGTTTTGTTGCTCAAGTTGATGCTCGACTTATTCTAAAAAATGAAAATTACCAACCAATTGTTTACAAAGGTCACATTTTTTCTCTATTTCTATTCAACGATATGTTAGTGGTAAGTATATTTATCTTAAAGTTCTTTTTGTTTCTCCCACCACTCTTAAACTTATTCTTTAAATCCATTAGATCTGTAAAAAACGAACTATCAAACGTAGTGCATCACTAACATCAAGAGTTAACTTGACGCGTGTTACCCCCAGTCGTACTCCATTGGTTCGATCAGCTTCATCCGCAACAAGAAAATCATATCGACATATTGATGGAATTTCACTAAAATCTATCAAATCTCTCTTTTACTTCACCGAAAGTGGTACTGGTTTTGATGATGCAATTTTGATACAAACAAGTGATTTAACATCAGACAATCGAATGTTCAAACAATATGCATTTCTTATCAAAGAAGAAAAAGTTGATTTCATTAAAAAACTAAGAATGTATCTTAAACAAACTTATCAAGATGAATATTCCGTATCCAACAACAACAGTAATAACAACATTAACATCAACAACAACAACAACAACACATCATCATCAACTTCTAGTTTACCCGATCCAACTAAAGTAACAGCAACAACAACTGCTGCTCCATTTTCCAAAGGATCTAAATCTGATTTAGGTTCATTTGACTTTGCTTATGCTGAAAGTCTTGCAACTTCTCTCAACAAGGGTATTTTGAAACGATTCAATGGCAAAGCCATCTGATGAATCACTAACATTCATTTCTTTCAATTTTTTTCTCTTCTTCATTATTACAAACTCTCATATTCTAACGACGAGTGTTTACATTCACTCAAACAACCAAATTTTCTACATTTTTGTGAATGTTTGTTAAGATACACTTTAAATAGACAAACATTCTTCAAATTAATTGTAAATCAATATTCCCTTTGTAACTTTCTATATGCTGATCTGGATACTTTTTTTTCATGTGAACAAATAAATGTCTCTTTCTACGTATGTCGTAATGATGTTGTTGATTGTCCGGTAAATTTATTCAGTGTCAAATGTCAATGTTAAGATTAACATATTTTTTAAAATCGGTCGGTTTATTAGTCTACAATTCGATCCACATGTCATTCGAATGCAAATGATGAAAATCTTTCTAATCTTTTCACTTGTTTCATCATCATCATCTCGATCATCATTGTATATTCAGAGGAAAATGACTCAATTGGCCAGACAAAGCAGGTAAAGTTCAAGTAAATAAGGTCACACACACACAAAAAAAAACAATGACTATTTATATTAACCTCTTTCATTGTAGAGACAAAGAATGAATGGAAAGAAAGGAAAAGAGGATGTAAACGCTACTGACACTAACACTTGGAAACTTATTTTTCAAATGATACACTCGAAAAAAGAGAATGAAATAAAGTAAAGAAGCAACCTGTTAACTTTTTGCCAAGATTAACAATAAAGGTGTCGATTGTACCAAATTGCCACGTGCCACAAAATTAATTTGAACTTTGTAACTTGGGTACAATTGTGAAGGTTATAAAATAATGGGAAAAATAATTTGCATGGTAATCGATTGAATGTTGTTATTACCTGCTACAACTACAATGACACTTTGGGTGGATTGTCAACACTGTCATAGCAGAATAAGTAAGTAAGTAAGTAAGAAAAGAAAAGTTGTTCTTTCGATCCTTGGTGTTGCTTTTCGTCCTAGTTCTCACGTGTTTTCCCCATGGACGGTGAGGAAGACCAACGACGCCGATGTCACTATGACTGGGACCCACGAGTGTGTGTGGATGTTTGCATCAACCAGTGAACTCGTAGACCGACAGTGCGACCGATGCGACCCCCGGATGAATTTGACCGTTGAGGTGACCTTTTTCTCCTGAGCAAGTAGCTTTTACCATGTTCAATCTAGCCAGAAGGGAGGAGGGCAGACGGAGAGCGAAGAACTGACACAGTGAGAAAGAAAGAGGAAAAGAGAGAGAAAGAGAGAGAGAGTGACTGAGACTACCTTGATTTGGTGGAAACTTGACAATCTCCTCAACTCCGCTGGTCCTTGGCTGGGTCCTTGGCGAAGGAAAAGAGAAAGAGAGAGAGAGAGACAGCAGCAAGTTTAAAAAAAAAAAAGTGCCCAGAAGAGAGCCACAACTTGCCTTTTTTTCACCAATCAACGTGATGGCTTGGACGACAAAAGGGAAACCGTATAAACCACCACATCCTCAGTACGATAGCAAATCGGTTAGAACACTTTTGACCTGAATAATCTCTGGCTGAGTAGATGCAATTTTCAGACCAACCGATCGAAGTTATCTCAAACAAACCTGCAACAGGAAAAGGGAGAAAAGGAGGTGCCTCACCGAATAATGAAAGCGTTTTGTGACCTGGTCCGCTTCTCTGCTCTAGTGACCGTCAGCATTTTAACAGCAGTACATACACAGTGTAGTGTAGTGTAGTTTAGTGTAGTTTTGTGTGTATTCAATTGCAGTTTACCGCTGACCTGAACCAAGGACAGCACACAAACTCAGGTCATTGCATTCACATTTGGTTAACCTGGATTTGATCTTGCTTCGTTTCTTCGTTCATTCGATGGTGCCCGCGCCTTCTTACACTATGCACTGACTCTATGAAAAGTATCCATGCATCAATCCATCTAACGACCAAGCACCTACCTTGAACCTTCAATGATTGGCCTTCTGCCCCATACATTCATACATTCATACATCCATACAAACACAACACAGAGTCGTACACGGAGACAGATGAAATAATTCAGAGTCAGATGGTTACAGTCAGATATATGACAATTTTACTTTCTCCCCTCACATCTCTTACCTTGTAGTCTTTCTATCCTTTATGAATTGTCCTTCTATGTCGTATTTCCTCATGGACAATAACCGTCATCAACTCTCTCTCACCTTGCACAAGTACCGGTGTCATTGGTAAAGGAGGTAAATTGTATCGCTTGGTCTAATGACTCATTGAAGACGGTAAATAAATATCATTGAAATAAAGGACGAGGGCGAGGGAAGGCGCTATTTGGGCCGTGATGACGTAGACGATGATCTTGAAAGAGGTGAAATCGTTTGGCAATTGTCTTTGAAGGCCCAATCAAAGTACGCACTACAGCAATTCTATCATTTGATATATTGTTAATTCACTTTAACATCAATTCATTTAAAAATTAACCCTTGTACATTAATTTTATCATATGTAAAGTTTAAAAAAAAAATAAAAAAAGAATAAAGATGAAGTAAATTGATGAGAAACAAGGTAATCCTTGTTCACTCTTTTCCACTTGAAAAGAAGAGTCTACTCATCCGATTTTTGACGGGCAGTTCAAGTATATTGACTAGATGTCAACC
>JASXTE010000611.1:0-34057 GCA_030280995.1 Hemileia vastatrix
CTTTTCGGTCTTTCTTCTTTTTCTTTTTCTCTTTTTTCCTTTCTGTGTCTTACTGTGTCTTGTTTGTGCTTTTTGGCCTCTCCTTTCAGTCGCTTTGTGCTTCGTTTTCCCTCATATGAATACATCGGTGGCAAGTTGTTGAGGGTGAATGTTTCAATGGAAGGAAAACAAATGAATGTGCATTCTTTTGACAAAAAAGAGAAGCATGAAACACACGCGAATGAAAATACAGAGAGAAAATGCAATACAAATGAAAAGACCATCACAAGTGGGGATGAAAAAAATAGCAAGAAGGAAAGAACCAAGGGAAAAAGTAGGGAAAAGCAAAGAAAGGGAGAAAGGAAAAGAGAAGAAAAGAAAAAAGAAAAAAAGGACAGAAAGATCCTTTGACAAGGACAAAATGAAAAGGGTTTGCCCATTAAACACATCAGGCAGTTAGAGACGTTTGAGGGTTGCAATTGCACTTGGTGACACTTATTCATTCAAGTGAAGGAGAAAAATGTTACTCCAGTCAAAGTGTTGATTTGAATGTTGCATTTGATCTGTTGATGTAACATACGCAAAACTCGTGTACCAAATGGAACCAAATGTTGGCCGCACTGGCACTTTGCAATTTGCAATTTGTTCATCTTCTCATTCTTCTTCTCTTCTTCTTCGCTCTTTGGTCGTCATCTTCATCTTCTTCTTCTTCTTCTTCTTCTTCTTGGTGTGCTTTTGTATCCTTTCCTCTCCTTCCTTCTCCTCTTCTTGTTCATCTCTTCTCTTCTCTTCCCCTTTCACATCACCTAATGGATTTTTCAATTGCGGATACAAAAAGACATCGCATGGGATGAAAGGAATAATATCAGCCTCCAAAGGGTATACTTTGTTCATCGAGTGTCATCTGCATCTCCTTGTCTACATCACGACTTGCAACATCTCAACATCTCAACATTTTAAAATCTCTCAATCTAACAACAGTTTTACCATTCTTTACTTGTACAGAATCTCAGGATCTCAGGATTTCAGGATATAACTGTCTCGACATCTCGATTTCTTTGCCGAGTACATCACATGTATACTATTAGTTGGTGCATTTTGTTTTATTATTTTATTATTTTATTATTTTCATCCAACATTGAATGAGTAGAATGAGTAGAATGAGTTGAATGAATTGAATGAATTGAATGAGTTGGATGAGCAACATCGCCCATATTAGTTAGTTTGAACATTTAAATTTCCAGATGAAAGTAACAAACTTTAAAATAAAATAAAATACACATTCAATGATACACCCGATTGTTGATGGGTTTTCCTTTGCATCTTTTATACTAATGTCACCGTCAGTGTCTTGTGTATTTTTTATTTTCGCTATTTTCTATTTGTACTGGGTACTTTTTATTCTTTATTTTTCTTGTCCCTTTACTTTGCCAATTGCCTTTCATTTGGATTGGATGGTACATGTTCCAGGCGAATTGCAGGAATTGGAGGATGAACACAAGTAAACGACATCAGCCATCTCACCATATCAACATCTTTGCTTCTTTGCTTCTTTCTTTTTCTTTCTCTTTCTTTCTTTTACTCTCTCAACCAGTCAAATTCACTACTTGCACTTGGCAGTGACTTAGTTTACACACTTGCAAGTTGCAACTGTTGTAAGTTTAGTCTTTCTCTCTTTCGCTATGTTTGTAATTGACTTGCTTTACTTTTGTGCCACTTCCTCTTGTTCTTCCTTCGAAGTCGATTCCTTTTCATGTGCGCAGTCAAGAGAATCGTAAATGCAAAATGGCTGACGCACAATCAAACTCATTACAATAAAAGTAATTTGCAACTTGTACCGAAGAAACATAGACATAGATGAGATGTGAGTGCTAAAAGTACTTTTTAATTCCTCAACATGTGAACATGTGAACATTTTACTTTGCCTTTCGATTTTATGTACTCAACTGACTGAATGTCAATGAATTGCAAAGTTGAAAGTTCAGTTGAAAATTCATCAGTTTAAAGTGCAGTTTGAATTATTTTTTATCCTCATTGATATGTCAGAAGAGAGATAAAAAAAATTTCAACAAATTTTAGACATTTAGACATTTAGACATTCAGACATTCACTCATTGACTCACTCGGCATTTTGTACCTTGAAATCACTTCATCTACACTGATGGTGAATTGGAAATGTCATTTATACACTCACGATACAGGTTAAAAGAAAAAAAGTCGCAAATGTTCATTTGCAGGAAAAATATTACAAGTTGAACAAGTGAACTTCACAAATGATTCACATTCATTACTCCTGAAGTCCAGGTTTTCAGTTTGTCGTTCGAGTCGTTCTTCAACCGGTCCTTCAGTTCTTGTATTTCTTTCTCTTTCAACTTCCAATGTGACACAGGCAAATTGTCACTGACCAGTCAAGTAAAAATTTTGCTGTTACCTTCATTTTTTCATTGGTTTATTATCCACATTGATTGCACATTGCACATTGCACATTACACAAGATCACTCATGGAAACCAAATGAACATTCGTACACACAGATCAGTGTCGACATCCACCAGTCATTTCCATTGACCTGCACCTGGTCGACTATTAAAATTGGAAAGAGAACTTCATTCCTCTTTCCCTCTATTCCTGTTACTATTTCTATTCACCAGTGCAGAGAAGCAAAAACGGTAAAAGCATTAGTATTAGTTGATTGGTGCGACTCATACAATTTTTCTCTACTTTCATACTCTCTCATACTTGTCTCTATTGTTTCCTGCCCTGTCTCAGTTTGTATTTTGTTTCATCGAACCAAGCTGATTGTTTCCATGTACACGGGACTACACAACCAACCAACCGAACCAACTAAACCAATAGTACATTCAAAGGAGATTCAATAGAAACAAAAGTTAAACTGACTTTACCTTGAATAGCAAAAGGAAAAATTTTTATGTCCAACAGCCAAAGCATACTAAATGTGTATGTATTGGACTGACGGACAATTTGCTTTTCCTCTTTTGCTACTTTGTACATTTGTATGACGTCGTCAATTACATTTGCCAACTGCTTATACTTGGAAAAGGCTAAAAATGGCGAAAATGGCGAAAATGGCAAAAATGTAGTCTTATTTTTGCTCTTTGTATGCGGGAAAAAGTAACACTCAGTCCATGTGTTGAATACACTTTCACTTGGATAAACTTGTCTCATTTCATGGGATAACTTAAATGAGGACTTTAGATCATTTAGATAATTTTTTTCATTTGCCAATGGACGATTGACGATTCACCCACTTTTACTCCTTTTTCAATTTCAACCCTTTTGGTACCCCCTTGTTCACCCTTCACTTTGGTACTTTTGGTACTTTTGCCAAACTCTTTGCAACCTCGATATCTGTTTTGCCCCTTTTTTCATTCTGCCTCCTCATCCTCATCCTCATCCTCATCCTCATCCTCATCCTCATCCTCATCCTCCTCCTTCTCATGTTCTCCCCTTGTCTTTCTCTTTTCTCTGCCTCTGTCAAACCCAAAGCACGATTTATGACCGAATTTTCCCTCTTTTCTGTATTTTTGATGAAATTGAAATACTTCCAGGTACTTTCACCTGACAAAAAGAAGAAAGAAAGATGGAATGAAACAAATCATCCACCATGAGTACTCTACTGTTTGTTCATTGAAATGCATTCGTTCAAATTATTCGCTTAACTTGTTTTTCCCTTTCACCGGTGGATTTATTCACCTTTTTTACTGGCAAGGACGAAGTAAAAGACAAAGGAAAATATATATATATAATAAGGAGGTAACAAATAACAAACAAAAGAGAAAAAAGTTGACTAAGTTTGAATAATAATCATTTGATTTATTAATTAGCCTTAAGAGTGGATTGACCAGTTAAAGCATGTTTGTGACATGGAATACAGAGAGGATGAGAGAGCAGAGAACATGAAAAACATGGAAGACATGGAGAACATAATGAAACAGAACAAATCAACTCGAGCCAGCCGTGGCCAGTGGTTACATCGTCATTATGTCACTTGCTTTTGTCTGTTTAATTCGCCCATTCTATTAACCGACCCAAGTAACAGAGAGAACAGAAAGAACAGAGAGTCCAAACTTGCGACTTGTAACTTGCTACTCACTACTTGCAAGTTGCAACGTTAAATGTTCTATGTGAAAGTTGTAGGAGTCAACTGTTGTACAAGTTGAGTTTAGTCAACTGTTTTACTTGTATCTGCATCTCACTTGTCCTTTTGTGTTGTCCTATTGTGTGTTGTTCTTGCTTCTTTGCCCGCCTCGTGTGTTGTCTCATGAATACGCAATTGAGCAAAATAAATCATCCCACAGCAAAGAAAATACCAACGACTGCGACATCATGTCCACCGATCATTTGGATATAAATGCTTCATGCTACCTGGACAACCAAAATTAACTGCTTTTCAGTGTACACGTGGACAAAAGTACAGAAAAAAACCTTTGCACTCACATTTACCCATTTTTTATTGAAGCAACAAAGGAAGTAACTGAAGTAACAAAAAGTACAAAAAGTACAAAAAGTACAAAAATACAAAAGTACAAAATATGCACCCTCCAAATCAACGTCAACTTGTTATTCGCTATTCTACCACGCACACAACTATTCAGACTGTTCGATCCATTTCTTTTTACTTCACTGATTCATAAGTCATTCGACCACTTGACCACCACAACTGGTGTATACTTTTAGATGGTTCGGTCAAACGCTCTCAACAGTCTAACAGTCTAATATTCTAACAGTCTAATATTCTAACAGTCTGACAGTCTGACAATCTAACAATCGACCATTTGGACAGGATTTGGTTCAATTTGATTCATTCATTTTTTTTTATCTGTGTGTCATATCTCACGCAGAAATTTCCTCATTTTTGCTAGTCAAGTGTCACTACGTGGACAGGAAACATCAAGTCTGTTGCCTCAAACAAATTTGTCTGCATGCAGCAAAGATGATACACAGAAAAACAATTGAGCGAGTCATTCAGTGATTGTGTGTACACACACACACACACACACACACACACACACACACACACACACACACACACAGTATACACAAACACACTTTCTCTTAGCTCACAAAGTGTTGAGCCTGTCAAACACTGTGCCACGGCAAAAGGGAAAGAAGAACACGCAAGGACACTGAAAAACACTTGTCGAATGTGTCTTGTCTTGTTCTTTTTATCACGTCTGTGTAACTGTTAGTCAATCCAAGTGATTTGCAAAGTGATATACTCGCCAAGTTAACAGAAGAAGAAAAATCACACACACTTGACAACTGGGTGTTGAAAAAAACACGTGTGTAGTTGGTAAAGTTCTTTATCCAGGTCTAAATCCTACCTCTCTTTTCGACTGTACTGTGTTTAGTCGAGTGTGAACAGTCCAAAGGGACAAAAAGAAAGGCAAAAGGGAGACAAAGACAAGTGGTAAAAGACACACAATGTCACATACAACCGCGTGACTGAGGTGTCGATTGAAGGAGGAACCGAGTGATCGACAGAACGATTGAACGATGAACGAATGAACGAATGAACGACTGATCTACTGATCTACTATGTCATTCAACTCGAAAGGACATTTGTCTATCCATCAACCGAGTTTACCAGTTGTTCACTCTTTCCCTGTCTTCTTGTCTTCTCTTCTTCCTTTCTTCCTCTTTTCCTTTATACTGTTCTGTTTCTTTCTCTTTTTCTCTTTCTCCCTCTGATTCTCTCTTTCTCTCTTTCTCTCTTTCTCTCTTTCTCTCTTTCTCTCTGTCTTTTCCTTTCTCTGTCGGCCTTTGTTATATTGGTTCTGCTTATTAAAAATGCACTGGAGTTTCTCTTTCTTCTCTTTCTCTTATTTTGAAAGTGAAATATGCAAATATGAAAGAACGAAGCAGTACTCAGTTCACTTGAGATCAGTTGAGTGTTCATCGGCATCAATAGAAATCATGCGTAGACTGGCCTAATAGGATTCGATTAAATTCGAGTGTTCGCTTGGTGAAGCAAAGACTCTTCGCCCGTTTTCTCCCCCCTTTTCCGAAGAGAAAGAGAAAGGGAGAAACCAGCCTACATTTGGTTTCGTTAAGGAGGCTTTGCCTTTGATTAAAATTACAGCCATCTTTGCCATTTGCAACCCTTTCTCTTTCTCTCTATCACTGGTTGCCAATGCATCTTTACTACTTTACATCCGCTTCATTCATCCCCACATCTCGTCATCCTCATCGCTTCATCTCTACTCACATATACACATATACTCACACATACACACATCCTCAAAATGGGAACTTTCATCAACCCGACATTCCGATTGTCCTGCATGCTCTAAAATGTCCTTCAGCGCTCAGCTAAAAGTTAATCTCGATGATTAAAGGACTACTTTAACTGCCAAAAAGTAACTGACCGGCGAAAGAATAACAATTTTCTATTGAACTAACTTTATGGGCAAATTTTTCGCCTGGTCCAACTTGTACTGTATTCACCATATTCACAGTATTCACAGTATTCACCGTATTCAGTGTGACAACAGTATTCAATGTGACTCAATGTAGCTCAATGTGCCTTTTACTCCATGTGCGCTCAAGTTGTACAGCGTGTATTTGGCATTTGCACATTACATTTGCAGTCGGCAGTTCGCAGTTGCAGAGGAGACAATTACAACAAACAAGTGCTCAGGTTGGTCCAATCGATTGAAAGAAAGAGAGACGAGGGCGCAGTTTGATCATTTCATAAGTGACTGTATATTGGGCGAATTGGCCCGTCGATGTATCTGCTCTGAGCCCAAATATGAAGGCAGAGTTAGGGTAGCGACTGCTCGATGTGAGTTTGGTTCGTTCGCTCTCTTTAGCTGTTCACTCGTTCATTTGTTCTCTACTCTTACGCAGTTGGTTCTTTCTCTCTTTCTCTCTTTCGCTCATCGAACTTCAACTCATTGAACCACTGCTGAAGTGAAGACTGAGAACTGAGAACTGAGAACTGAGAATTGAGAACTGCTACCAGTCGGTCTGTTTCTTCATTTTGCCTCATTGTCAATTACTACTCTTGCATTGTGTGGCACTTTTTTACAACCACCGAGTCACTTTGTCACACTTCGCCACAAGTCGATATAAGTTTCATTTCTCTTTCAATCAGTCAACAAAGTCTGTTTTTAAAATCTGTTTACGCCACAACAACAAAAACAACAACAGTAACAACACAACTGTAGTTACAGCAAATATCATCATCATCATCAACATCATCATCATCATCATCTCAACTTTCTTTAAAGACAACTTAACTGCGTATTCTTTCATTAACTACTGTAAGTGCGTCTGAGTGCTCTAAGTGTGTCCGTCTGTGTTTACCAACTGTTACTTAAAAAATACTCAAACGCCATTCTGACAACATTATCATCGTCTTCATCATCATCAAATGTGTACACAGAAACACACGAGCTTTGAGTGAAACATCAGAACCTTCCGTGCCGTGAGTAAATGTTCTTGTTCTTTACAACTTGATCACTGACAGATCTATCAACCGCTTGACCAGACTATTTGATCTTTTCATTGGAAGGCGAGGAGAGGAAAAAAAAATTTCAAACTGATTCATTTATCACACAGACACTTTTGTTCACACACTGAGTCACAGGGAGTCACTTGAGAGAAAATTATTTGTGTGCAGGCGAATGCTTGTTGACCATGTGGCCAACAGCTGGTCGTTTGTGAGCGCCATCGAATTTACTTTACTGAGTTCTTTTTAGCCCTGTTGACATAAGCCTTGAGAAAGAAAAAGACCAATTCTTTGACCATCTTATACTTATGATTGAATGATGGAATCATTCAATCATTCGATCATCCGCTCTATTTGAGAACGCTTTTGAAATGTGATTTGTGATACACTTGCTGAGAAAAGTCTTTGTTTTTTTCTTCTTGTCGCTCTCAACAGTCTCCATCAGATCAGTTGAAGTCACTTGCTTGAACAAGGCAAAGAAAAAGCTGAGAGAAAATTTTCAAAGTGAAGAGTTTTATCTCAACTTGTACTTTCATCACCTTACACTTAAGGTTGCGCTTACATTAACGGTGTTCAACTCGTTACACCCTGACGAGGTGAAGAGGAAAATATTTTGATCATTGAGGAATACAAAGGGTGAAAGAAAGAGAAGGAGAAAAAAAGAGAAAAGAAAGAAAGAGAGAGAGAGAGAGAAAGGAGAAAAAGAGAAAATAAGTGCAACATCAACATTCACATCAACCAGCTGCATCATTTACTGCCAGCATCATTGTGTCTGCTCAACCCTGTCACCGAGTTTACCACAATCAATGCATAGTGGTTTTGACTCTTTACACAGCGACCAAGACGAAGAATCAAATTTGATTCATCCACCTAAAAGCAAGGTGAGTGGCCGCCAATTAAACTAATTGAACTATCGGTTCCTTCATTCTTGTGACTGCCTGCAACATCGAAACATTCCATTGATTTTTCCCGTTTGGTTGCCATTTATTTCTCGCTTTCCTTTGGAATAAAGTGAGAGAGCTTCAAAAGAAAGGGAGAAAAAGGCAAAGAGAGAGAAAAAGAGAGAAAAAGAGAGAAAAAGAGAAAGAGAAAGAGAAAAGTGACTTGCATATTAAAAAGAGGCAGGAGAGTTGATCGATTTTACCAGAAATCAGTAATTTGCCTGTCTGTTATGTTCTGTTCTGTTCTTTTCTCATCGCTCCTTTTCGCTCTGTGTTTTGTTCTGTTCTCTTCTTTTCTCTCTCCTTTTACTCTTCTTTTCTCTCTTTCACGTGTGATCGGGGTGCGCGCGTTCACTCATGCTAAGTGAACAAAAGTTTTTCTTTCTCACAGCAAACACTCTGTACCATTTTACACTGGCAAAGTACTTTTGACTTGCACATCTCACCTTATGCCTTGTGCCTTATGCCTTATGATGACTTGTGTTTCTTCTCTTCTTTTTTTTTACTCCTTTTTTACTCCGATTCATTCACTCATCACAATTTACCTTGAGCGCGCACTTCCAAAGATGAACATTCAATCGAATGCGCTTCTTGCTCGCTTCTTTCCCTTGTTTAGAGACAGTTGGAACGAAAAAGAGAGAAAGAATAAGTGAAAGAGAGAATGAGAGAAAGAGAATTTTTGTTCATCCTTCTCAACCGTCTCAAACTCTTCAACCATATGCCGGATTATTTTGATTAAACTGCAAATACCTCGTATTTTTTTATCATTATTATTCCCCCATTCGATGAATCGTGTGACAATCGAATTTCACTTTCACCAAGAAACATTCTTCAATTCGCTAGTTAAAGATAGAGTCAATGTTTATTCTTTCTTTTTCTACGTAACTATGAAAATCTTTAACAAAACTCCTGAGCAATCGAATTGAATTCAATTGAATTGGATTGGAGAATAAAAAAATTCGATTGAATAGAATAAAACACGACATTTGAAAAAGTTAAGGTGAGACAAAGATTTAGCGCTGACTTGGTTTGTTTCTACTTAAATTGACTGCCATTGACTTAGAACTTTTTGTTTTCCTTTACTGTTGTGTCTTTTGTTTGTCAGTGAATGTGTGAACTTGTTTTTTATTTGCTGCTTCTGATTTGAAGAAAAAGTTTCAGAGAAGCAGAGCTTATTTCAATTCTGATTGAGTCACAAGTAAGTTCAACAGGACAAGGCAAGAGTAAAGAGGTGAAAAAATCACTCAGTTTCTCACGCTTTGTGGCATTGGAGGTCGAGTCTTTGTACCGTCCGTGTGTTCTGTTAACATTTTTTTTCCTTCTCCGTCAAGTGTCTCAAGTTAAAGTCAGTGAGAGAAAAAGGGAAGAAGAGAAAAAGAGATGGAGAGACAAAAAGATAGAGAGGTACAGGGATGTAGGGATGCAAGGATGCAGAGATAGAGAGCCACAGAGACAGAAAAAGTACAAGAATCGTACTCACACGGTTTGCTCTGTGTCTTCACAGTGATAGTTGAGTTGCTAGTGCACACAGTGTGTGTTGTTTTGCGTAATGTATTCAAATGAATTTTTCTCCTTTTCCCTTTCAGCTTTTATTGATCAGAATATTAAATTTCGCTATCACCAGTTCAGTTCAGTTGAGTTCTAGAACTATTCTTTTTCGACGGTTTCGTTGCTAGGGTTGATCTGATGCATCTTTCTTTCTTCTTCAGTCACTCATACTTCTAATAGAAGTAAATTTCTACTCTCAGTGGCTTCAACATCGTCATCACCACCGGGTTAAAGTCGCTCTCTGTCTGGGATATGGAAATTAAGATGCAAAGGCGAATTTCTCTTCTGTATGTCTATTTACACTGTTGTATACTGAAAAAGTGTGATGATCATCATGGCAAATACAGAAAAAGAAAAAAGGATTGAAAAAAAGAGAATGAAAAAGTAAGGTCAATGGGAAAAATTATTCACCTACTTTTAGGCATTTTGGTTGTTTTTACTACTTTGACGCTTTGACTTCTTTACTTGTTTGCTCTCTGTGTTGTTGTGTCAACCGTGTCAACTGTGTCTTCCGCTATCTTTGGCTGGGCAATTAGTGTGACAAAACACCTTGTCATCCTATTCCGTTGTTGACAAATTGAATTTGTTGTATCTGATCTTGGCTTGTTGACTTGGGTCAGAATGACCCAGCTGTTGTTCGCCCTTGAACTGACCGTGACCTGTGAGAGAAAAAGAGAACAGTATAAGGAACAGAGGAAGGAAGAAGAAGAAGAAGAAGAAGAAGAGGAAGAAGAACTCGCATCCAAGTCGATTTCGCGCCTGCGAGTGGCTGACAAAGCCACCTGTGGGTCTTCGTCCATCGACCGGTCCTTTCACTTGTGGTTCTCAGAACCACTTTGCCAACTCGACACACGGCCACATCTTGGTCGACCGTTCCTCTACAAGTTATACCTTACACCTCGATCAATTCTTTCTTTGTCATTCATCAAAAAATATCAATCATAAATCAATACTCATCAAGAGTAAAGAATATTATCGACCGATTGTTAAGACGTGCTAAGCAATTAAAGAAAAAGTTTCACCATCTTACTAAGTTGAACATATCGAGTTTAAGCTGATGTGTTCGGATGCACACGAGGTTCTGGCATTAATTAAAGAAGAGAATGCTTTTTACAAGCTGCCAGTATTACTTTTATGATTGGCAGGGGAGGAGGGAGAGAGAAAGGAGAGAGAAAGGAGAGAGAAAGGAGAGAGAAAGGAGAGAGAAAGGAGAATTGAGAATGGAAGGAGAAAAAGAGAAGAGGAAAGATGAAGAAGAGAAAAGAAGAGGGAAAACGTATGCCCGGTATTCACTCAGTCGATCTCTTGAAAGAAAGAAGAGGCGCAGTGTGAAGGTTCATTTGATCGAACTTGTGTTCTGCATCTTCGAACTTGGAACAGTGGGAGAGAAGAAGAAGAAAGAGAGAGCAAAGTCAAATGGATCGATAAGCGCTGATTACCAGGAGCGTCTCACGCAATGAGACATCCATGCTTGTGAAACCTAATATTCTATATGTACGAAGTTCGAAGATTCTGTTCAATTCACATCGTAAAAGAGTTCTCTTTCTCTTTCTCTCTGTATGTATGTTTGGGCGGGCGACCAAACATGGCAGGCGCGTACTTTTTTGACGGAATTTGCGTCTCTCTTCAATGAACTTTCTACTTGTGTGCATCTTTCAACTTTGCTATGAAATGTATGTGTATGGATGTAGAGAGAGAGAGAGAGAAAGAGAAGTGTTCTGTTCCCTTTCTCTTTCTCTTTCTCTTTCTACTTCAGTTTAGAAAGTTCTTTCCCCCCTTTTACTTCGTTCACCAGACTGCTTTTAGTGTTTGGTTCGGCTTCGGTTCCGTTCACTGCATCAGCTCAGTTGAGCTAATCGATGGACGCCATCATGGGTGATCTCACTGTATGTGTATATGAATGTGCATTAGACATCCATTGCTTGCACAAAGTCACTGCTGTCATTATTTTCATTTTGCGAACTGTCCTATTCTCTCTGTTACTCTCTCACTCTTTCTCACTTTTTCGAACTCTCGCTCAGTAACTTGCTCAATCTGCGCGCCAAACTCGGTCTCTGCGGATTGTGGATGTTCGAATGTTTCGCATCTTCCAATCTTTCAATCTTCCAATCTGCCTCTCCGATTGCTCAATAGCTGATCTGCTCAAACATTCTTCACTCCCTTTTTCTGACTCCACTTCACACGACCAACTGTGTTACATTAGTCCTTGTAAACTATCACATTATTATTGTCACTGTAAAGTTGCCTTCGATTTGGCTGTCCAGTTCATTTGCTTTGATCGCGCCTTCATTATTTCCTTATTCTCCTTGACTGACTGGTGAATTCCCGGTCGAACATTTGTTCGACTTTATCTTCACTTGTCACTTTATGGATGTTTTTTTCTCTTCCTCCTTTTCCATTACGCGCTTGTAAATGTCCAAATGTCCCAATGTGAGTGAGACAGAGTGAACTGTGTCTCATTTGATTTTGTACCACATGATTCGTGTAACCCGTACTTGTTCTAACTCTCTTTCGCTCTTTCGCTCTTTTGCTCCTTCGCTCTTTCATTCTCTTCTCATGCCGGTTCTTTTTTCGCTTTTCGCTCTTCTCTTTTGCCTCTCTTGCCTCTTTTGCCTTTTATTCTTCATCTTCTTCATCTTCTTCTTCTACTTTTACTACTTCTACTTGCTTCTTGTCCTTTCTTTTCTTCTTCTGTTCCCTGCTGTTGCACAAGTTGAGTAAATTCGATTTGATTTGTTCTTTCTTCTTCTTCACTTTCTCATTCGCTTTTCCTTGCTTTTCCACTTAGTTTTCTTTTCTCATAGTCCAATGGAACTGATTCAGTTCGAAATTCGATCTCTGAACATGTTAAAGGGCAAAAGAAATAGCCCAACATACACACATACATTCGCATACCCATACACACACACGCAAGTGACTCATTTGACTCACTCCAATTGACTGGATGTTTGTTGATCGAAGAAGAAAGAACTTAGTAACTCGGATATCATTGAAAATGAATCAACCCATTCACTTGAGAAAAGGGTGACTCGGGTTGTTCATGAAGAGGGGGAAAAAGACAAAGATGCGAAAAAAAGGCAATGAAAATCACACAAGAAAGCTGACGGATGAAAAGGGCAACGAATGGTAAAATCGAATCAATCGATTTCTCCCAATGAGAAGAATGAGAGGAAAGAGGAAAGAGGAAAGAGGAAAGAACAATTCTTGCCGCTTTTGCTTTTGAAAAGCTCACTTAGTCAACTTATGAGTGAGTTTGTTAGTATGAACTTACTGTGTTTTCCCAGTCATAGTGGAAAAAAAGGCCGAAGCGGCAGGCAGAAGGGGAAAAAAAGTCAAGTGTTAAGCATCACTGATGATTCACTTGATGAAAATGAGGATGAAGGGTGAAAGGAAGAAAAAACGAGAAAAGAAACTACCAAGAGCAGATTGATTTTCAGCTGTAATTTCATCGGCTCGGGTGTTAAGCAGCAGTTACACTGTACATTCAGTTGATGCGCTTACAGTGACTATTTTTTTCTTTACTCAACTTGTGTCAATGTTATACAATAGGTGTGAGTAAAGATGGGTAAAAAACACTCAAAAAAGTTGACCAACGTTAATTAATCGAACAGGAATAAGGTTAAAGTTGATACCATTTTTTATCTATCATCTGTCGTATAAGATGAAACATTTAACTCTGTCCGTTATTCATGTTCAATGTTCAAATGATTCACTGTCAAAAATGTCAAGATGCTTGATTTTCGATCCATTGCCCCAGCTGTCTGTCTGTGTATTTGTATGTGTATGTGTGTGTCTATGTTTGCTTGTCCAACCGAACAGCTTGACTTTCATCTCTTCCTCATTCGCCTGAACATCATCGAACAGTTCGACAGCCTGTGAACTGTGTTTGTCTACTGAGCAAGTGAAGAGTCCAAGGTTTTTCCCGTCGTTTTTTATATCGCTTTTTCCACTTGTATTTGTTTGTATACGATCAGTGGCAGTTTGTCTCTGGTGATGTTTACCGTGATGTTTGGTTGACACAAACAGTTCAAGTACAGATTCAATGTCACTTATTCACTTGTGGTGTTTTGTGTACAGTTTTCATGTGTATACAGTTTACTGTAGATACAAACATACATGTGTACTGTTGATACTTATCTTTGATGTATCTTGTGTTCATCTTTTTTACTTTTTATTGTAGCAAAGGATACTCAGGTCACCAGGGTGAATGGAGTAAAAGAGAAGATGTTGTCTAATATTGACGAGAATATGTCGAATGTTCTTTTTCTTACTTTAAACTCTTCCTTACGTTTTTACCCTCTTGAGGTGACTTGCTGCTGACATAGTCAATGATGCATGACAAGTCAATTCAATGGCCGAGAAGACAAACTTGTACAATGTGTCATGTATACTTGCATCTGCAAAAGGAATGAAGGAAAGTAAGTTTAACTTGTTCAACGTTGAAAGAATCAACATCGACATTGAGAAAGAAATGTCAGTCGATTTTGTCACTGCAAAGGTGCCAAGTGACGCGTATCACGCAAATCAATCACACGGAACAAGAGGATCCGCATCTTTCTTCACTTTTAGGGCTGAGATGTCTGTGTATCATTTGACTTTGAAACTATTGAAGTTTTCGGAATTTCCAAGTCGACAAATCGTCAAGTCTTCAACTTTTCTTCCGCTCCATTGGTCTTATTCTCTTGGCTCTTCTTATTCTTGTACTTTTCTTTCTCTCTTTCTCTTTCTTCTTCTTCTGCTTCTTAGTCTTCCCTTCTTACTCTTCAGTTCGTCTTTTCTTCTTTTCTTCTTACGGTGAAACATTGGTTGCGTCCGTTGATCCAGTGACAAGCTGCTTACATCACTTTCTCTGCCTTATGATGTCTTTGTGTTCGTGATTGACTTTACTCAGGGTGAGAGTAATCCTTTTGAAGGAGACAAATAGACAATCAATTGCCTCAAAGTCCACAGTGACAAAGTGAATATTGTCAACATTGCAAATGGTTCAACTCACTTTGGTAGCATTCGAATCTTGGCAACTTTCTTATGCTCTTGTTTTCTTACTTTGTTCCTTTGTTTCTTGCTTTGTCACTTTCTTGATTCTTCAGTCTTTTCCTTCTCCCTTTGCTCGTAAGTTCATTTGGCCGAGTCTGGATGATGCAACATTTAACTTCTCTCGGGGAATTGAATGACGAGCGGTGACTAGGATGGATTGATTTATCGATGCTTGATGTCCGATGCCTGATGCTTAATTTGCCAAATGGCAGGACAGACAGAACAGACAGAACAGACAGAACAGATAGAACACATAGAACACATAGAACAGGACAAAATAGGCAGGCAGGCAGATTGATGTAAAGACATGGCTGAATTTTTGGCCAAACAAACTTTCTCCACCGAAGTACATTGCAACAGATACCGACTATACAAGTTGACACTGCAAACTACTTTTTGGTTAAATGAATGTCCTTGTAGACAAATTTAACTTGACTAAGTGTTTGCTTCACGTTTTGTAAGATGTAATGTCTTTTTCTCAATCCAATTGAATCAGGCAAATGCCAACGGTGGAATGTGAATGTCTCTGCTTCCATCATTCATTACACAAGGAAGGAGAATAAAATGAAACACACACACACATTGAAAGAATGAGAAAATGAGAAAGTTGACTTTCCGCATCATTCATCTTGATTCTCAAACCACTCATTTGCCTGAGTGGCTGATTATTTACTCCTGGATTAATTTGTTCTTCATCCATTACTCAGTTGGTTCACTTCTCAATGGTAGACACTCGATGATCCACACGGTCCGTATGGTCCACGTAGGAGACACTTTGTCCTACATTTTTCATCCATCGGCAGTTTTGTCCATTTTTCACCATCTTCCACAGTTCAGCTGATCAATCAACCGTATCACATTCTGTCGATGGTACAGCATGCTGTATGATCTTGTATGATGCTGTCAGATGACATTTATTGGCACAGTTAACGCTGTGACAAACGCTAATACTTTTACCAAGTGAAACCAATTGATTAAATTGACTCGCACTGAGTAAATCTGTGACAGGCATCTTCGATTACTTGAGAGATGGTGATGATGATGATGATGATGTTGATCTTGATGTTGCTATTTACTAGTCAACTGTGACTCTGATGTGTTCAACGTTCTTAACTTGTGTTCCTATGTTGGTACTTGACGTAGTTTAGCTGTCGATGACACATAAGATGATGAATGACACTTTTGTCTATTCAGTCAATAGATTTACCCTGACAGCCTGTGTTATGCACTTGTCTCATGCATCGAGTTTACATGAACATTGTGTATCTTGAGCAACTTCAGTGAGAAGAAGTCAGCCTTCATCTTGGCCCGAGTCGACATTCTTCGCCCACTCGAATTGTTCATTGAACAGTTTATTGATGACACTCTGTCTCCCGTGATCATCGGACTGTGTTGCACTCTTTCAGGTGGTCTGTCTTCGAAGCAACAAGGAACAAGGAACAAGAGACAAAGTCATACTAAATGTATGCCACTCTTGACTGTCTGCTCGACCGAGTGCTATATAAGAACTTTCTATTCTCTTCTCACTCGCGATGACTATGTTTCAGACCATCACAAGGCCACATCCGAGTGAACTTGACTCACTTACAATACAATTTTTTCTTTTCTCCCTCGCACACAAATCTTTTCATTCTTTGGCTTTTTTGTTGCTGCCTTTTCCTCATCCTTTTTTCTCTCTTTCTCTCTTTTTCCCTTTTTCTCTCTTTTTCTCTTTTTTTTCGCCTTTTTTTCTCTGTACCAAAGAAAATGTTCAAAGCATTCAGGAAGGAAACCGGAAGATAAAGAATCAATGCGGGCAACCTATTGTATTCATTGTTTACACCTCCATATTCATTTGAACAACTGAGTGTTTTATTTGTTACTCCAGTTAGATTGCTCTTTGATCTACTCTGTAGAAAAATAGATTAATTGGTCACCTTGACCGTCCTACACATTGAGTAACAAGTTGTTAATTATTTGACACGTGTTTCATCACTCTTCCCATTGATGGGGCCGAAAGATGCAACGCTTTGCCAAATGTCTTTTACTGCGATCTTCCTTAATCGTCTCATCAACGCCTTATACTTTATTTGATAAGCATACCTCATCAGTGCATCAGTGCATCAGTGCAAGATCCATACCCATCTTGTCAAAGTGTGTCTGTCAAATTGATTCTCCTCCACTCATCAATCGAATTTGCCCTTTTTTTTTCTCTCTCTTCTTGTGACACAGGATACAGCAGCATCAGTGAGAATTCTTCATTCATCTGAATGTTAAAAATCCTTGGAGGGAGAAATCACTAACATCATCAGTCTTTCATTTCATCAATTGTTTGATGCATCTCCAGGTAAGGAATATACATATTAGAAAATGAAAATGTGAATACTACTTCACTCCAATTCTGCTGATTTCTTTCTCTTTCATCCTTTCATTCTTTCTTTCATTCTTTCTTTACTCCTTTACTCCTTGGCTGACTTGAATTCATTTGGATATTTTTAGGTTGAAAAGTTTTTGCAATTTTCATTTTGTTTCTTTTGTTTGATTTGTCAGGTTGTTTGAATTCACGCGCATGAATATTTCCTTTCACTGCCTTTTTGAATATTTGTCCCTTAAAGGTTATTTGCAGATGGAATTTTATATTCTGAATTTTTCATTTGCCTGGCATTTCAACGGAAATGTCAGGTAGATGCAAAGTGATTTAATTGCTTTTTGTGATATCTTTCGATTGAGCGAGCGAGTTGTTCACTGATCGGTCCGAAGAAGGGCAAGTAACTCTTTCTGTTATATCATCTTCTCTTCTGTACTGTTCTGTAATGTTCTCTACTGTACTGCACCGTTCTGAGGTCACAGGTGGTGCCTACTCGTTCAATAATTCAGTCGTGTTATCGAGTTCAATGACAAGATCATCTTTCACTCTTCATTTGGCTCGATGACAGGACGGACCGGCAAAAAGAACAAGATAAACGCACAAAAGGATTTGAGTAGAGGAAGATTCTCGCTTTTTCTCTCTTTCTCTCTCTCTTCTATTTTTTTCCTCTTTCTCATTCAGTGTATAATGTAAGATGTAAGATGTAAGGTGCAAGATGCATCCATGAAAAGCCTTTAAAAGATACTAGATGAGGCAAAATAATTCACTGATGGAGTTGACACTTCGGTAAGACTTAGTGATCGACTTTTCCGCACTTTATTAGTACAAAATGTAGCAGAGTAGTGAAGTATAAGAGCGGAAGAGTAGAACCACTGGTCGATTCCTGGGGGTGGTTGATGCGTATGAGGATGAATGAATTATCAGCCTCAAGTGTATTTTGTGCAATTGACGAAGTTACTTGAGTGTTTCCTTAGAGTGTATCGCACAAATCGCTTGGCTGGTGCCACTGACGTATGCATATTCAGATGAGGATGCAAGAGAAAAGAGAAAAGAGAAACAAGCCAAAGCAAAGGCAAAGACGAAAACGAAGACGAAGACGAAGATCAAGGCAAAGGAAAGGCGAAGATGAGGGAAGAAGGAGAAGGAAAAAAAGAAAGGAGAAAAGAGATGCATTTCTCTTTTCACTCTCAAGCATCTAATGAGACACCTTATGCAGATGCAAAGTTCTTCTTCCTCATCAACTTCCATCTGCA
Organism: Hemileia vastatrix; assembly: GCA_030280995.1. Classification (NCBI taxonomy): domain Eukaryota; kingdom Fungi; phylum Basidiomycota; class Pucciniomycetes; order Pucciniales; family Zaghouaniaceae; genus Hemileia; species Hemileia vastatrix. The sequence continues at coordinate 18,576 of JASXTE010000611.1, forward strand.
TGAGGTAATGCTTAATCATTTCACTGACTGAACACTACATTTGGGCCATGAAAAAAAGGACCAAACATTGAGATGTCAAAAGATCTTAGGGTGTAAGAGTCAAATTTTTTCTTTAGCCATTCTCTTTAAACCGATGATGCAAACGTAGTCAAGTAAGGCACTTGTAAACACAACAACAGAACAACAGAAAAACCGAACAACAGAACAACAGAACAACAGAACAACAAAAATAACACAACAAGATAGCATATAACAAGTTTGTTATTTCAATGAAACAGAATGAAAAAAAGAAATGAGTGAAAGCATGACATTCTCATGCGCTGTCTGTTTTTGTGTATTTAGATGCTGTTACTGTTGTTACTGTTGTTACTACTGCTGTTATTGTCTCTTGTCTCTTTCATCTTTTTCTCTTTTTCTTCTTCGGTCTAAACTTGTAATTGTATTCAGTTTTTGTTACTTGTTCAACTTGGGCGTTTGTCTATTTTCCTCCGGTGGATTATGTATCAACATGGACTCCTTATAAGATCCATCGTGACACGCTAATTTTCTTTCGTCTTTTTCTTGTCTTCTTCTTGTCTCTCGAACAACAGAACATTTCAATCTAAAAAGATAACTGAGGAGTCACAGGGAAAACGAGAAGGATAAAATGAATGGAAAAAATAATAATGTTCGATGACGGATTCATTTACCCTTGTTCTTGCCTCGACAGTTGAAAGTAGATTGAACAGTTGTGCTCCTGCTTAAATTAAAGACGCAGTTGAGTTGAGTCCAAGCAAATTAGAAAAAGCAATCAGACAGTCGGATGGGGAGAAATAAGAGGCAAAGGAAAGAGCAAAAAGGGGGGAAAGAGGGAGAAATAGGGAGAAACAGGGAGACAATTCTCTTTGGATGAGAAAGAGAGAGAGGAAGAGAGTGATGCAAGAAGGAAAGAAAGAAAAAGAGACGAAAAAAGAAAGAACAAGATTTTGTCGTCTCAAGTTTGGCCCAGGTGCTGTTGATCGGTTGATTGGTTCATTTTGTCGAGTCATTTCATCCCCTTGCATCATCCACATGCACATCCAACATCTAACATCCAGCATTCACTGTTAAAGATGCAACATTCTTCTTTGTACATAGTACACATAGTACACATAGTACACATAGTACATAGTACATGGTACATGCTACATCCTACACGAGATACAACTTGCTTGTCACTTGTGTTCGCTGATTTTTTAATTTGCCCATCAAACTCAAAATGTTCATCTTTTTTTTCTTCCTTTATCTTCCTTTTCTTCATCAAAGTTACTCTTTCACAATGTTGAATGTTTTTTCTCTTTCCTTTTAACTTTCTTCGGTTTGTCTTCACGTTTACTCTTCACATATGCATTTGATGGTTCAATTCATTTTGTCTTTGCACCCAATTCACTTGCCATTTTGCCATTGCCTTGTCTGGACTGGTTGTGAACTGTCACTCATGTCACTTTCATTCAGTATTAGTATTTGCTATGTGACTGTTTTTAGTGAAATGGAAATGGAAATGAAAACTAATCACCTTGAATGCACAAGTGATGCTTTCACAGTTATTTCGCTTCTATTTCACCATTTTTACTCGGACCAATGGATCGATATATTTTTCTTTTCAAACTAACTCAGCTAACTTTTGCCCAAAAATGCCGCAAATACAAATGGTACTTTGAATTTGTCGCATGGATTCAACATGAGCCAATAGCTATTCACTATTCACTATTCGGTGTTCGGTGTTCAATGTTCGCCCTTCAACATTTACCATGGAGACACAAGTGGCTCCTCTTTTCCTTCTTTTATTCTTTTATCTTCTTGTTGTCTGTTTCTTTTTGACGGTGATGATGATCATCTTGTTGTACAGTAGATGTTTGTTATGTCAATGTGATGGAAGATTGCAACCGATAGTAATTGCCTTGACAGATTCTTCTTTGGCGATTCTTTGTGGTGTCAACTGAATTCGACTCTCACAGCCTTAAGGCTTCTTTCCTCTTCCTTCTTCTCTGCTCCTTTTCTCTTTTCTCTTTTCCTCTTTGCCTGTTTCCATCTCTCCTTCTCCTTTTCCTTCTCTTTCTCTTTCTCCCTCTTCTCCTTTCCTTGGTATTCAGGTTGCATCATCTGCGCTCACTCTCTCTGCCTGCTAATTTAACTGCTGCCCCCAAAGTTCTTTCCCCTTGGTTCCTTCATTTGACTCATCAGTGGAAATCGAACTCTAGAGAAAGAGGGAGAGATGAGTGAACATTGTCTGTGTATATGTACACACTCGCAAGAGATGTGCAATGAAGCAAAGAATAGCTTCAACCTTCTCCATCTCTACTTTTCTCTCTGTTTCTCTCTGCTTTGCTCCTCTCCCCGAATCAAAGTGAGAGAAAGGGTCTTCCATTGCAAATTAACATGGGCAGGAGGACAGACCTGAATATACAGCAACAGCCGATCTGATTGATCGACCAGCGAAGTATGAAAAGAGTTAACCCATACTCATACTTTGTCGATGGGAAGGACAGAATGCGACAAAATTCAACTACTCGAACACTCAAAGACTCATAGACTCATAGACTCGAAGACTTAAACTCAACAGCGTCATCACCCTCATAAATGCTACAGCTGAGTGCTGTCATACTTGTCCACTCGAATTAATTAGAGGAAAAGATGCTGGCGGACTTTAAAATGACTACAGATAGAAAAATTCGACGGACGCAAAGACACCACCGTTAGGACAGGATAGGACAGGATAGAACAGAACAGGACAGAACAGGACAGTACATCACAGGACAGAACAGGACAGTACATCACAGGACAGAACAGGACAGGACACCGGGCCAAGTGTTCCATTTTACCCTGGTTTATCCTTTTTGTCATCTCGTTTCTCCCTTTCTGTTCACCCTTTTTGTGATCCACGTGTACCACTCTGACGGGCCCATTGAACTTTCAATCAAACTCATTTTTTGTCCTCCTTTGTCAATCTTTCTTTGTTCCTTTGAACTTGCCATCTTTAATTTTGAGCGACAGGATCGACCAACATATTGAGAACTCAATTTATCATTGTACTCGTTTCACCGATCGATCGACTAATCTACATGGCGATCGATCAAACTCATCTTGTTGATTATTGGACATTTTTACAAGATTTGCACATTTTTTAATCAATAATCAGATGACAACTGTAGAATTTTTTAAATGTTTGATGTAAAAAAAGAGAAAAAATTCCTCTTCTTTTGTCCTTTTGTCCTTTTATCTTGTTTCTTCTTTGGTTTTCACACTTTGCACACTTTTTACACTTTTCACTTGAGTTTACACCGTTCAAGGTAAAGTTTTTTCCTCGTAATTTTTTTTCCCTTTAACTTTCATATATTATTTTCTGTTAGTCAGGTTGAGATTGTCAATTTGGTTGTATCTACTAAAACAACATTTAACGAAATTGTCTCGTTATATATTTCAAATAACTGTCAGTCAGGCAAATAAGACAAGCTGAAAATGGAAATACAAAGTAGAGAAATGAATCTGGGTGGAATGAATTGTAACTTATATACACAGACAAGTAGAGTGAGAGAGTGAAAGAGTGAAAGAGGGAAAAAGTGAAAGAAAGAAAGAAAAAGAAAGAGAAAGGACAGAAAAGCAGGAGACAGAAGTCGACATAAGGTTTCTTCTTTACTTGAATGAGCAAATTTCAACTGCAGATTCGTTTGATTTTGAGCGTTTCTTTGATTGGATTCTCTCTTTTTTCATTTCGCCTGACTATTATTTCCTTTATACTTTTTACAGGGTAAAAGGAGAAAAAGGGAAAAAGTTACACTAGTTATTATTGGCCTCGATTTGTTCAACTGTGTATTGCAAGGTTATTTTTTTCTTTTTGACGGCAGCTGCATCTGCATCAGCAAGGAGAATTCGGGCATATTATTTGTCTGCGTGACCTGAGATGCATTGAATCATTACAATCAGAATTAGAGGATGAGTGAGATGAGCGAGATGAGAGGACACAAGTAGGAATAGGAAGAGAAAGAGAAAGAGAAAGAGAAAGAGAAAGAGAAAGGGAAAGGCAAAGACAAAGTAGAAGAAAAAGAGAATAAGAGGTTGAGAAAAGCTGAAATTTCATTCTTGACGCAGAGATACAGTTTTAGTGAGTCAATGGAAAGACACACATACACATATTGCAGTGGAGTTTAATTCTTTCTGATACGCAAAATGCAAAAGCAGCCAGTCGCGCATTCAAATCCACTTCTCTTGACGCTCACTCACTCACTTTTTGTGTATTTCACTCATCTTCGATGGCAGACAGAATCAGCTTACAATTGAACCCCTCCTGTCTCTTCATCTTTTCCTTTTCTCTCCTTGGATGTCTCCTTTTCTCTTTTCTCTTCGCGATTGGAGCACCCCTTTTGCTGCTTTGCAAATTACGCAAGTGACTCATGGACTGGCGAATTGGCGGACTGATAGACTGGTACAACTCACACCACTCACACCACTCACACTACTATTCATACTATTCATACTACTCATAGACACTCGTACACATTGGAGAAGTCGAAGAGTGCAGGCACACGGGGCCCAACCAGCTCACCAATTCTGCCACGATTCTGCCACCGCTCTTTGCCGATCTCATCGATCGACCAGCCCTTTGACTGGTTTTACATCTCATGTGTAAATTTATATGTATGTGTATGTCTTTCCATCTACCATTGAGTTTGCAATTTTCATCTTTACACTGTTTAACTCGCCGAATCGACGCCCAAACCAGAACTCTTGCCCGACAACCATTGACAAACACAAATGCAAACTCACCTTCCTTTCCTTGTGACTGTGGCTTTCTCTTTCTCTTTCTCCTCGTTCTGTTCTTTCTCTTCTTTCTACTCTTTATCTCTTTTCCTTCTCCTTTCACTCTCTATTTCACCCTGCACTTTGATTTTTCTATTTGCCAATTTATTCTCACCGTTGATGTTTGGACGGCCAATCACAACTTGCTAAAATTGAAGGGCAAAATCACATGACCAAGTAAAAATGCCTCGAAAAATGAAAGACAGGCAGCTCTCAACTCTCAACTCACAACTCACAACTCAAAACAACTCGCAAATATCCTTTCTCTCTTTCTCTTTCTCTTTCTCTTTCTGTCTCTCATTACAACAAACTCATCGAAAGGGAGAGTCCAATCAGCTCTTTTATCCTTTCTCTCTCTTATTTTCTCTCTTCTTCTCTCTTATTCGCTCCATTCATCCTGACATCCCGACAGCCCAACATCCCCATCTGCCCTGAAGGGTGCAGCAATGAGAACCCCTTTCTGCAGGAACAAAAAATTCACTAGAAAAGTAGACGACACGAAAATCAGAATAGTTAGACTGTAGTAGACATATTGACTGTCACATTTTCTCCTCGCTGTGACATCGATTGATGGACCTGACGCGTGTTAAACCCCTTTGCAAAAGGGATGCCATGTTACTTAGGTTACCTCTCTTTCTCTCACTCTTTTACTCTCTCACTTTCTGTCTCTCTTCGCCTCTTCCTTTTTTTTTTGCTGCTCCATATTTCAATCATCCAATGAGTCGAAATGCTTGCTGAGCAGAGCGTAAGTAAATTTCATGTTGGGTCACCAGGCAGCCTGCAAACTGTTACAACACCATTTGACAACCCCCAAACCTCCCTAAAATACCAGAGTCAACTGTGCATCATCATCATCTGCATCTTTTACTCTTTGCCCAGTTTCCGTTTTCCGGTTCAATTTTTCTCAGATATAAAATGGCTCAAGGCAAAACATTCAATTCTTCGTTTACAATATTTGTCAGCCCATGTGTGGAGTTGGTACATGAGATTTAGAGTCAATTTTGTTTGTCAAATCAAGCGAACATTCACAGGCAAAAGGGAAAAAAAAGAAAAGAAAAGAAATTGCAGCCCAAGTTTCCATGAGGAAGAGAAAGAGAGAAAGGAAAAAAGAAGAGAAAAGAAGAGAAAAAAAGTATAATCACTCTGCTCGGTGACAGTGTATAGTTTGGTGGGTATCGAAGAAATAAATTCTAGAACTGTTTCAGATCGAACAGCCGAACTGTGTGTGACAAATGGCCACCACAAGTTATGATGCTTATTACTTGACTCTTTTAGTTCTTTCTTCTTTTTCTTCTTTCTTTCTTTCTTCTTTCTTCTTTTCATTTCCTCTTTTCTCCTTCTCATCATTAATGTAACAGTCGCAAGTTAAATCAGCTGTGCTTTCAGGGTGAATGGAGAGATGGAAGAAATGCGAGAAATGGAAAGACTGAGGATACAGAAAACACTGAAATCACTGAAAGTAACAGAAGCTGTAGAAGCAATTGAAATCACTTCTTATTGAATTGACTGAAGCGTCATTCACATCGATTATCCATTTTTACTTGAAAATTCACTTCTTTACGAGTTAAAGGAGGGAAAAAAAGTGTCCTAATCGCCTTAATTATTGACAGTTGGTTGCTTCGATACCGAATTTAAATGTGAAATATTTTCCCGTCATTTGACCCTTTTAAATGTAACTTCATTTATTTTAAATGCATGTTAAAAGCAATCTGTTACTTTTGACATGTGATTGGTTCGTCTTGTGTGTGTTTTATCATCTTCCTTCGAACATATTCACATCTTTCTCTTGAAATAATCTTTTACCAATTACCAATTTTACTGGTGTCACTGTTAATGTACCAATTGTCATTCTAACGAAGCAGCAGTCGCACTCTTTCAGACAAAATGAAAGGCAAAGTTTGTCCTTTCATTGGTTTTGTGTAAAAATCAATACTTCCCAATGAAACTGGCAAACGCTTACAACCTTTTGCCATTCGCGCTTACTCAATGACACATGCAGTATGACTACTGACTAAAATACCCGATATTACTTGCAATGCAATGAGTCAACATTGAATCTTTTCAATTCTTATTTGAAACACAGACAGCAGCACGAGACTCTTTCATCTCGTATTTTGTCTTTTATATATATTTTACTCTTTCTCCCTTCTTAACTTTATCGCCTGCTGGTTCTAACTTTTATACTAACTTTTTTACTCATCCTCACACTCGCCAATCGGTCGTGCACATCCCAACATTTGGTTTAAATGACAAACACTGATTCTTCGCCCCTGTTGAGATCGTAAAAACCATTCCATCTGTCCTTTCCTTTTAACCTGATTGTCAAGCGCGATCATTGTGTATTTTATGCATTTCATGCACATATATGTGATATTTCATACATTTGCAGCCTTTGAAACATTTTGCACTACTCTCATAACCACTAGAGAGAGTCACCGCTTTCGCCAATTTTAATAATTGTAACAATTTCATCCGTCGACCTTCATTGATCATTCCAAGGTGTTCTAATTTCAAGTAACTCAATGTTCTAACCTTGTTCAAGTTGATCCTGTTGTTCTTTGCATCTTCCTTTGACTTGAAAATTCGTTATTTTTTTTGTCAATGTCTCCTGGATAAACAGGATAATGTTCAACTTGACACTTGCTTATTGCCAGGTTTAGAATTTTGTGTATATTTAAGTAGATGTACATTGTAAATTGTACATTTGCACTTTTTACAAAGCCGAGTAGACAGAATCGAGTGAGTGAAATATTCTTCTTCATTCTTTTGGTAACTTGTACAAACAGTACAAAGTGTAAAAATTGTACAAGTGTAGTCAATGTTTTGTCTCACATTGTCTCGTGCTTGAGTTGAGCTTGAAATGAGATTCGCATTTTTGATTGCCAGCCATTTATTGTAACCGGTGACGTTAAATTTAAAAGGTAAAATAGTGTCGACTCGACAAGATGCTCAGCTGAGGATTTGATGTAAATAATTAACCTTTGGTCGTTTTTCCTCGTTTACTCTCTCCTACATTTGGTGTCATTTTTTTTCACCTCGGTATTTCATTGTGAATTATGCAAGAGAATGTCAGTAGAAGAGAAAGAAAGAGAAAGAGAGAAAAGACAACATATACAACTGTACGATTGTATTTGGACTGTATTCGTGTGTTCATGTGTTTCTGTGAGTGAAGACCAAGTTACCAATTAGACTTATGTGTTGTAAAGTTAAGCAAATTCTGTCTATTACAGTGCCATCGGTAGCAAGTGTCCCTAATGGTTGGCTCCCTGAAATAATTAGATGCTCGTGTGAGTGAGAACAAGAGGAAGAAGACAAAGAAGCAAAAGAAGTAAAAGAACCAACAGGAGACAAAGAGAAACAGAGAAAAAGCATTTCATGTAATCACTCACACTTGACAAAGACACACAGAGGGCCATCGGCACTTTTTGCCTTTTTCTTCTTCCTCTTCTTCTTCACTTGTTTTTTTTCCTCCTTCGTCATTGACATTCACGTGAGACAATTGTTTTCATTGGCTCAACGAGGACCTGTTTTTCTTGCCTGACTTTTGCCTCGTAAACGAAACAAGGCAAAAAGTATGAATCGTCACAATAATCAGCAGGACTGAACTGTGTGTTAATGACTCTGATCACCTAGTGACTGTGAGTCTATTTTTTTGTGGTGAATACAGTGAAAGCTGTTAAAGCTGTTAAAGCTGTGAGACCAGTACTTGTAGTCTATTCTCACTTTGGACAAATGATACACCTTAAGTGTAACCTGAAACTTCATTGACTTTTTCTACCACAACTAAATGGCCCAACTAGCTTTTGATCAGCTGAACTAATTGTAACCTGCACCAGTGGCTTTAATAATGATGACCACTTGACCAATCGTTTTTACCTGACTTTGCATGACAACCATTTTAACAATTTGACCATTTTCTTCATTTTTCTTTCCATTTGACACTATCCTTATATTATTTTGCAAGTTTATGCAATTATTCAGGTGCAATTGTTATCGCAAGACATTGTGAGAGAAAATTAAGCAGCAACTGATGATTTCTGGATGTCCTCTTCTTGTTCCCTTCTTGTCCTCTTCATTGTCTTTGTCTTGAATTTTTGATGTGCTGTTTTTTCATTCAAATGTTGTTTAGTCAGTCATTTGAAGATAAAAGAAAAAAATGTTCAAAAGCCGGATCTCCAAATTATCTACCTTGAAAATTGTTATCCTCTTTATTCTTATACTTTATACTTTATACTTCCATACTTTATACTTGAGTAGTTAAATGACTGTACAAACACTGACTGTGACTTCCAGAACAATCAACTGATTCATCTCAATTGACTCAGTCAAAGTGCTTTACCCTGAGCATCTTTAACTCGCTAAGTTAATTTGGTGGTCAGTGTTTTTTACTCAAAGCATAAAAATTCAAACCTAGGGAAAATGATTGTTGTTGTCTTGTTGTTATCTTTTTTTAAAAAAAAATTGTCCTGCTACAATGAATGTGATGTGCGATGTACGATGAACGATGTACTTAGGTTGTAGTAACTTTTTAAACTTAAGAAAAGTTGATTGCGACAACTTCCAAGGAATTACAAGAAGGGTCGTTGATTCATTCAAACTCGGACACACGGAAAAGGCTAAAAGGAAAAAAGTTGAAAAAAGCAGTCGAGTAAACTTTGCTGCTACTTTGACAGGACAAAGGCGACCTCAGTCAAACCGGATGAAGAGCAATAATGGTAACTAGCGCGAATCATAAGAAAGAACATCAGTAATTGTCTCATCGCAATTGAGTCTTCAGTTATGGCCTCATACGGGTTCATCCGTTCATCCGTCCTCCGTTCTTTTGGTTTTGTCTTTTTCCTCTTTTTCCTCTTTTGCCTTTCTCGTCCCTAATAAGAGTCCAGTTTACTGTTTTGTCCATTGCTACATCTATTATATTTATTACATTTATTACATATATTACATTTACCACCTTTGTCTTTGCTAGCGACTCGGTCAGGTTTATCAAAAGACTTTGCACTTCCGTTGTGATAGAACATTAGAACTCGACACGATTTCAACTTTGCCTTGTATTATTCTCTTCTTCTATTATCCTGTCCTTCTGTTCTTGTGTAGAAAACTGTTGTAGAGGAAATTTTATTGTGATTTTTTACTATTTCCACCATTTGGCTTGGCCGTGTCCTCTCCTTTTACAATTAGTAGTTACACACAAACTCACACATAAACACACAACAGTCGTAAATCGTAATTTTACAATTATTTTTACAATCGTCAACGGAAGCGGCCAAAAGGTAACAAAACAATATCATTCATAAAGGATACTGTTAAATACTTTTAAATGTTGAAATTATCATTACCATGATTATTGTTATTATTATTATTTCATTTGCTTTTGTTTAAGGAAAATTTTTTTATAGATTTTTATTTTTACATATTTTTTTTCTTTTTAATTTTCCTTGTAGATGAAGATGATACTCGGTCGGTTGTCAAGTTCAAATGATGCCAACAGAAAATAATAAGAAAGAAAAATTGTTACATGTGTGCGAGCAAGTGAGTGAAGAGAGAGAAAAAGAGTAAAATAGTAAAAGAACTACAGAACAAGAGAAAAAGTGAGTGAAGTTAACTGTAACTGCGAGTTCAACTTCAACCCTAACTTTTACTTCAACCCTTTGCAAAATAGTGTACAGATGAAGACAACATGTGCAATTGCCTAAGTTACTAATGAGAAATAATGCAAATGGATATATTTTGTCTTCTCTTCCTCCTGACAGTGGAACTGAATGATAATTTTGTTCTTGCTTATTGTTCTTTATCCATGTTGGCTGATTGTTCTTCAGTCGGAGATGTTCTTTTTGGCAAATCTTTTGTTTCAGTCAGCAGTTTCACCAGTTGTAACAGTTGCCGCATGCTTTTACAGATGAACAGTTGAACCGTTCATCATTTGTACCCACAAAGTACCGAGTGACACTTGTGACTGAGTAATTAATATTCAGTCGAGTATGTGAGATGGCGATGTGAGTAGCATCCTCTCAGTCATTACACAGTTTCCGCCAAGTAACGAAAAAAGGTTTTTTTAATCCTTTTTTCTCTTCTTTTTTCTCCAGCAAAGGCAAATGTCAAAGTAGTCACTCTTAGCTTTCCTCGTCTTGTCTTTTTTCTTTTTTTCTTTCTCTTTTTTCTTCTTTTCTTTTTTCTTCTTTCTCTCTCTCTCTTGCTGTAACTTTCTCGGTATATTTTTTCCCCCAATTTCATTTGCTTTCATTTTCACCCCCTCTCAGTGGTGATGCTGTTATGCGACCATTTTTTCCACCCTTTGCATACTTAAATATTGCACGCGTCATTCATCCTGTGGTTTCTTTTGTTTCAAAGGTTCACTTGAAAAAGTGGCCCTCAACAATCTCAACAGTCTCAACAGTCCGAAGGATATAAGCAAAAAGGAATATTCGAAGTAACCAAAGGCTTGACAGGAGAAAATGAAAACAGTTGTAAACTTTACATGGGCAAAAAAATACAGTGAAAGAAGGAAGAACAAAGTACCATCGCCTGTTGTTGTTGGTGCTGTTGTTCGTTGTTGTTGTTGTATCCGTTGACAGAGACAAAGAAAGGAATGAACAGTCGACAGTAAAGGCAGAGTAAAGAGTAAAGAGGAAAAAGAAAAGAAGAGAAAGAATCAGGAGGACCAGTGATGCTGATGCTGATGATGGTGATGATGATGGGTACTCACAACATGTAAAACTGAAGACTCTCCGCTTTCTCGAGCAGAAATAATAGCCACAAGTATCACCCAGGCCAAGTGAATACTGTACCCATAATAAGAAACAAAGTACAGAATAGTTATAATAAGCGATTTCACTCTGGTGAACCGAATTAACTGCTCATCAGACATCCTTGCTTCATGACTTTTCTCTTCTATCCTTTTTCTCTTGACTTGCTAAATACACAAGAACAACTTGCTCATCATGTTCGTCTTGTTCGTCTTGTTCGTCTTGCTCAACTTACTGACCGTTTATTTGGTCCAGTCGACAGTGTATTTCTTTTTCTTCACTTTACTTAACTTTGACGCTTCACTAAATCAACTTTTACCATGTAAATTGCTACGGGATGAAAGTGTAATCATACACATGCACACACTACACACACTGCACACCGTACTCGTCATCAATGTAAGAGTTTAACAGTACGACTGTTTGACTGTTTGACTGTATGACCGTAACGATGCTCATCAAAGTTCCCTTCGGTCCGACGAATGTGATGCCTGTATGATGCCCATGAACTTGATGTTCTTCATGTTCTTGTGTGAGTGTCCGCTGTCACCAGTTCGATATTATGAGGTGCAAATACTTTTTCTCTCTATTTTCCATACTCGAAGCGGGGTGAAACATATTGAAGGACGGTCATTGTCAGTAGACAAAGTTACCACTCGCCTCATCAAACTTTTTCCTCGTTCATGGTGACAGTTGCATCACTTGTAAGTTGTTCCCATTCTCCTTGTTTTCTTTTTTCTCTTATTTTTTTTCCTTTTTTCCTCTTTTTCTCTTTCATCTCTTTGCACTTTTGGATACACAAAAGTGAACAAAGTGTATCTACTCGTCTTTTCTTTGTCGAGTTTTACATCCCCGTTACGACCGAAAAGAACTTTTCTCTCTCCTCATCATCGAATTAGCTTCATTTCATTTACCACACCCAGTGGTACTGCACTGATACAACTTGCTGCCTAATTTCTCCTTCAACAATAATACTCACTCTTCCTGGACAGGCAAATACGATGGACAAGATGAACAAGTTGAGCAAGATGAACAAATGCAAACAAAGTAACAAAAAAGTCCAATTACTCCACATCAGTTGACAACAATCGACATGATGAGCCGATGAGTGTTTTAATGATCTTCTTTTATCTTCTACTCGTCCCGAGTCACCGCTCATTTGTTCAAGAGAAAAGTTACATACTAACTGTAACATACACACACAGACACACAAATATACATGATGTAGGACTGGTGATCGATTAATCCATTTGTTTCTTCTTGTCGACTCGTTGAATGCATCCGATGAATGCGAATCATTCAATCGTCCTCATCAACCTCATCATCATTATCATCCAATGAGATGACATTTTTGCCATTTTTTTCGTGTCATATTGAATTTGTTGTCTGTTTGCCTAGTATTTTTCACATTTATTCAATTTTCATTCCGATTTTCTCCCTGTCATTTCATACATACATGTGTACACATGCATTTTCTTTGCCTGTGTTTTTTCGTGTTTTTTCATGTTTGTTGGTTATTTATACAATAATTTGTTACTTTGAAATGTTTCTTCCTTTCATCTTTACATACAAGTTAAAGGTAAAATCCAAATAGCAAATAGCAAATGTCAAAAGTTTACAATGAAAGAGACAAAAGTGAAAAGTAAAAAGTAAAAGAGACAAGTAAATGCATCATCGCTCCGAGCTTACAAACTTACTCACAAACTTACAAACTCACAAACTCACAAGGGGTTGACATTGACTTGGTTGAAAGTTTCGTTTTCTTTGTGAGTTAAAATTGAAATTTACTTCTTCCTCTATCCAATGATGATGTTTTTCTCTCTTTTTCACTTTTATTTTTCTTTGTATTGCTCTTTCATTTTAGTATCTTTTGCTCTCTTTCGCTCATACTCAATCTTTCTCTTCTCTTATTCTTTTTGTGCCGAAAAAGACATTCATGAATCAGTGTTTGTTCACATTTGGATGTGAAGGAAGACTTTGTGTGACCCTTTTACTTTTTACTCTTTCAATTTGATCAGGTGGCAAAAAGCAGAAAGAAATATTCGCTCAAAGAAAAATAAGCGATTCACTTTGCATTAAATTGCTCCTCCTGACTTTTGTAAAAAGCAGGTTACATCACTCCGGGCAGTTTTGATGTTGTGATGTTGTGATTTTGTGATGCTTTTGCTTTTTTCCATCCTTTCGTCTTGTGGTCTTGTGATGTTGCTGATGCAACTGTTCATCATTTACAATGGCAATAATAGCGATGGCACCGCATCCAATATCAAAGATGACTCGGGAGGAAAAAAAGGATACAAAATAAGGAGTAAAAGGGAAAACGTTTTGTGTTCAACAAATACCTTAAACCAAACTGAATCGTGTGCACACGTAAATCCGAATTTGTTTATAGAAGGCCATTGAGTTGTATGGCGGTTTTATATCCCTGGCAAAGTTTGAGCAAAATATTTATTTATGTTTGCGAGGTGAAGGGTGAAAAGATGCAACTCGAATCATTTGGAATGCTTTGGTCTGCGTCAATAGAAAGTGAGAGGTAAAAAGGAAAAAAATGAAAATATGAAAATACAAGAATATGAAAATACAGTTTATTCTGTTTCTTCTCTTCTTCTTTGATGCAATACTTGTAATGCATTCATTTGGTGTAACCGTTTGACGGTGCAGTGATTCTCTCTCTTTCTCTCTTTCTCTCTTTCTCTCTACTGGAGAAAGGCAGAACGAAAGAACGAAAGAACGAAAGAACCAAAGAACCAAAGAAAAGAAGAAAGGGAGACAGCGTACCTAAAGCGTATATTTCACCACGACGAGTGTGCAGCATTTTTCGGTGGTGGCCCAAGTACGGTGTGTGTACGTATGTGACTATGTATGTATGTGTATGTGTGTGTGTATGGTCTGTGTGATATGATACATGCCATCCGCATCACTTCATGATCAGTCGTAGGGAGAATATTTGCATCGGCACGAACACATTTTCACTCTCTCCCTTGCCCATCACCGGTGATGTGATGATGCTTGTACTTATTGTACGCTCGATCAATTCACTCTCACTTGCATATTCTCGTTTTTTTTCTCTCTCTCTTTCTCTTCTATTTTGTCTTGCTTCTTTGACTCCTACTTTTCCCTTTATCACTCACTTCTCTGTCCCCGATTTGGTACAATTTTTGTCTCAAATATTTTTGCCTTCTGTATAACCACAAATATTCGAAAGGAAAGATACACTTAATGATCAATCATTCGACAAGTTCAAATTCCCACCCTCAATCTCACCATTTACTTGGCTATACTTTATACTTCACATCATTCGGTCCATTTAGAAGACACTTGCTTCTGCTACATCTGTTCTTCCTCTTTTACTTGAATTTTGTTTCCTCACATTTTCAATGATGATGGTGATGATGATGATGATTATTATGATGATGATGATTGTTATTATTGCCATGAGAATGGTGATACCGGATGAATTTTGACTCTGATGCCAGTGACTGGTCCACATTGGACCAATTTGAATATGGAAAGAACATTTTCATACATTTTCCAATGAATACTGTTAATGTTTGAATAAACTCGTCAGATGGCAGAGTGAATTTGGATTTTTTGATTTTCCTTTGTTTTATTCAGCAAATTGATGGATTAAAATTGTCCATTAGTTTTATCCATAATATTCTTTATGCCAACATTTATGGGTAGAATAAGGAAAGAAAACATTTGTATAAGACGTTGAGTGTTAATGTTTCATCACTCGTTGTACTTATACTTTGGCCAAGTTACAAGTAGACAATTTTATTCTATACATTGTAGTGAAAGTTCGATTCAATAGTAGAGTAGAAAAAGGTGCATATCACGTGTGAGTTTGTGGTATGATGCATGCAGCACATGAGGAGTAGTGACATAGTGTTCTGTTCTGTTCTATTCTGTTCTATTTGGTGAACT
>JASXTE010000134.1:0-110593 GCA_030280995.1 Hemileia vastatrix
AGATTGAGAAGCGAAAGAGTTGGAAGGACTACCAACAACGTTTGGAGAAGTTGACCATTGACTAGGATTTTCGATGGTGGCACCAGTGTTTGGTTCGATTCCTTGTTTTGGCTGGGATGCTTTGACTTGAACGTCGTCTAGACGAAGACGCTTTTGAGCTTCAGAGTCGGCAAAACGAACTTGTAGAGGTCCATTGTGATTTGGAAGGCACTGAAAAAGGACGAAACGATGAGTGAGAGCAAAAGAAAAGGGGTAAGGAGGCGAGTATCTTTTGAACTCGAGTTGGAAAGTGAGCGATCGGTTCTCATGACGACAAGACTTACCATTCCGTTGAGCTTGTTGATGACCTCTTGAGCAGCTTGACGAGAACGAACACGAACAAATCCTACTCCACGACTGACTCCATCTCCATTTACGAGGATACGAGAACTTTGAGCAGTGTGTGGAGCAAAGAGACGTTCGAGTTGTTGAAGGTTCATCGAAGGTGGTAGACTGACGGAAGAAGAGAAGAGTTCGAAGACAGGATCAGCTAATGAATGAAATGATCAAATGATTTTGAGCAGCTTCATATCAGACACCATTCGTTTCAATACTCACTTTCCAAGATAGACATTGGTAGATTCCTTGTCGGCAAGACGACGGAACTTGGAAGAGAAAGATTCTTGCTGCTTGACGTAAGAAGAGGATAAGTTTGTGAAGAAGAAAAGTTCAGCCAACTACTAAAGTAAGAAGAGAACGATATAGAGGTCGATGATCCGGATGGAAGCTTCTCACCTTAGCATAAGTAGCCTTGACACGAACGAGACCGTTGAGCTGATAGACGGCGTGAGCAGCTTCTTCGAGAGTAGAGTAAAGAAGGAAACCATATCTGAGACGGAAGACGAGGAAAAATTGATCGGTATAGATTTCAGAAAGTTAGAATGTATGCCCTCGAAAGTCGTCAGAATAGCCATCAATCTTTACAACTCACCCTTTTCCTAGACCAGTGTCTGGATCGACAATGACTTTGTGACTTTCTACTTTACCATAACGAGCTCCGATGCTGAGGAATTCTTCTTCGGTAGTACTGAAGAAATGGAAAGGAGAATGAGGGGAAAAAAAGGAAATAAGAAAGAAAGTCTTGAAGATAAAGACTGCAGGACAGATCGCAATCGACGCGCGCGCGCGTGGAAAAGCTTTCTTATTTACTCACTGTTCACTCAATCCAGTGACGTAGACATTACAAGTAGCATGTTTGGAATTGAAATTGGTAGAATCTCTAAAGTATGCGAATTCTTCCAGTTCACCTTCTTCGACAGCACTTCCCATGACGCTTGCATCTACGAAAGAAGATTGATGGAAGAGAAGGAAAAAGGTGTAGAAGTTAGAGACTTATCTCTTTGGAATCTCGATAGATCCCTCTCGTTTCCTAGTGGCCATCCTTCCATTCCCCTGATTTTTGTTTTCACACCCGAACTTCCAAAGCTTTGACTCACCAGATCCACCAACCAAACCATCTACCATCTTTTGTCTCATGACAGAAGAATTTCTTCTATGACCTATACCGCCTCCTGCAATTCCACCGGGACCGACTTGTAAATGTTGTTGTTGTTGTTGATGATGATTCCCAACATTCATTCTACCCATAGCTTCTTCCAAACCAGAATAGAATTGACCATTGTTCAAATAAGATCCACCATTATGATTGTTTGGAGGATTTTGAGAACCGATAGGATTCAATTCTTGATACTGATAACCACCACGATTTCCATCGTTTTGTTGAAATCCAAGTCCACCCAAACCCAAAGCATTGAAATTTCCTCCATGACCATAACCGTAATTTCCATTCCCGACCATACCACTGATACGACCTTGGTGTTGCAAGGCAAACAATTCTTGACGTAAACGTTCATTCTTGAGTTCCAACAACAACATGTGATCGTTTGGACTTGTAGATCTAGAATCCAAGCCCAAACCATTGATCAAAGGAGAATGAGAGTTTGGAGATTGTCCACCGATTTGAACTTGACCGTGATTGATTCTTGGAGAAAAGTTACGTTGACCTTGACTCGAACCTAGGTTGTGACTACCGATTGGATGATAGCCTGATTCTCCAATAGCAGAAACGAAAGAAGAATGACTCATCGAACTCGGAGTTGGTAACTTGACGGTAGCTTGAGAAGAATTGGAATTGCTTGAAGATAAACCTGGACGATGACCATGAGGATTAGAAGGCAATCCAACCAAGGATTGATTCTTGAAATCATTACCTTGATCCAACAAAGAATTGTAAGAAGCATGACCATGATTCAAAGCACCTTTGATCGAATCGCCACCAACGTTTACGTTTGAAGAGCGATCAATGACGGTAGCACCACTTCCATTTCCACCCAAAGTCAATTGATCCTTAGAAACGATATTTGGAGATCTAGAACCTAAAGAATTTGGAGATCTCAATCCCATCAAACCTGGAGAACCAGGTAAACAGTTGTCCAAAACCTTGATTCCAACCTTTCTCAAATCGACATTCAAAGGTAAAGGTTTATTTACCAAATCTTGACTTTCTCTTTTCTTTCTCCAATTTTCAGATTTACTTGCACTTGAATCTTGACTTCCAGGACTCAATGGGAAAGCTGCTGAAAAGGAAGGTAAATTAGGAGAAAGAAGAGATGGTGAAGCTGAACCTGTACGACGTAAAGTAGAGGCAAAAGCTGGAGAGGCAGATGGATAGACGTCTGGTGAATTTGGATTGGAATTCTTTGGACTTTGACTTGCAGATTTGGGATTTGATAAGAATAAAGGTGATAAAGATGGCGATAATAATGGAGAAGGAATGGGTTTCTTTTCCTTTTCATTGACTTTGGAAGTGGCGAAGAGATTGAGATCTACCCCTGAACGAGAGAGGTTTGGAGAAGGTGGATTTGGTGACGTCATTTTCCCTTTCTAAAGTAAAACTTGCTTTCAATAAACCTTTTTCGTTTAAATCAAGTATTCAGTTTGGAGAAAGATAAGAAGGGGAGGGGAATTTGAAGAATAAATAAGAAACTTGTTTGTAGGTCTTGCTTTAAGAAGAAGAAGAGATTTGAGATGTAGTGGGGGTTAAAGATATAACGACTAGTATATAAAAGACTTGAAGATAAATGATAGATTTGATGAGAAGAGAGGGAAAGAAGTAGAGAAAAAAGAGAAATGCATGGGTATTTAAGGGCTTTCGCTTAGGTGAGATGTGAACTTTTCGATTCGAAACAAGGGATTCTGAAACCGCTCGGAGGTCTCTGATTGCATCCATCCCTCTTTTTTTGCGCCTCAGAAGATCTTCTATTCAACTATGTCTATGTTATTTCAAGCTTTTGAGTGTTCTTTGAGAGCTTTGAATTGATTTCGATTAGTTATCATTCAAGAGAACCTTCCCACTTTGGTTCTTTTACCACCTTCTCGAAGCAGCACCAGAATCCATCCCTCTTCTCTCCCTCTCCATATTCTCTTCGAATTCTCTCCTTTCCCTCTCTCTAGCTTCCGAAGTCCCCTTTCCAAAAGTTGGATCCTATGAAGTGATAAGAAAAACAAAGATAGATCGAGAAAAAAAGGGACACGCGGATCAGAGAAGAGCTGTCGACAAAAGACCTTGTCCAGAGGAATCAAACTCAGCTACTCACAGCCAATATCGGACCACTAGAATCAGAAGTATCTTGAGACCAACTAGAATCTTTTACGTTTCCTTCACTGCTACTGTAATTGTTGTTATTGAGAGCTTCTCTAGCGTTATCCTGTCTAATCCTCTCCCAACTCGAAGGTTGAACATTTCTTTGAGATCGTAATTGTTCCCATCTTGAAGTTGAAGCTTGATTTGAAGAATTAGAAGTAGAATTATCATAACTATAATTCGAGCCACTATCACTTGATCTTGAAGAACCAACCTCATTAAAAGAAGAAGTTGGATCGAAATTCCTATTTGGATTCTCATCCCTAGAAATTCTATCCTCTCCATAACCACCACCTCCACCACTATTTCTATTTTCCAACTTCTCTTTCTCCTTCCCATTCCCAGCTTCCAAATTAGGCTTCCCACTCAATCTACCCTCTTTCCAATCTTTCTGTCTACTCTCCACTTTCATTCTCAAAGTTTCAGCCATATGTTTTGGATCTTCTACATCTCTTAGGATAGGTTTTGAATACATTACACCTAAAGGCATCATTAGAACTGCTCCACCTATTCCACCTAGTAAGGAATAACCACCTCTAGCCAAGAGTGAAGGGACTTTGCCTTTGGACGGAGGTCTACGAGTCAAGAGGAGAAAGATTCCACATGAACCTAGGATGAAGCCTAGGGATCGAGTCTTGTCTACATTTCTTTTGACTTGTTTCAAGGCTTGAGCTACAGAGAAGAGAAGAGAGAGAGAGGAGTGAAGATTGGGGGATTGATAAGCTCTTGAGAAGATAGTCGATGGAAGGTTATGCTAGCCATTTCTCTTCTATGAATCGAACTTGGCTGGAATCTATTGGAAGCTCTTAATTTAATGACACATGCTTCCTCATCCCAATGTCGATCTCACTAGATACTCACATTCCTTTTCAGTGAAGACACCTGGCTCCAACTTTACATTCTGATTCCCACTCCCACTACCATTCTGATTCCAAGAAGAAGAGGTTGAGGTTGACGGTGACTGTTGATTCTGTTGCTGCGACGGAGGATCTGACCAATCTATGGAAGAAGTGCTTGCCATCTTGAATAGAAAGTGGTAGTAGTAGTCGGAAGAGAAGGATGGGTGGAGAAGAAAGGTTCTCTTTGTTCTTCTAACCGTCAACTAGTCACTCTTTTCAATCGATGAATATGAATTGTAGAGTTGGATTTGAATTCATCTTGAATCAGAAAAGTCTAATCTCTACTTCAAATTGCTTAAAGACGAGGCTGAACTGGTTACTGCGACCTTCAAGTCGATCTTCACTATCATCAATCATCGCTACTCCTTCTACTCGTTCTATCCCTTCTACTACTTCTACTTCTACTTCTACTACCAAGAATTCTACTTTTCAATCCAATACAAAGACATTCTCTACTTTCAGTTCACCCAATCTCAGTCTTAGTCTTTGCAATCCACGATTCATCTCCACTTCAATCAGTCAAACTGATAAGCAATCATCAACTTCTATCCTCTCTCTATTCTCTCGCAACTCCTTCTTCAATCCATTTCCTCTACTCCTATCAAAGCCAATCGGTAAAATCACTCCCATAAAACGTCCATTCCCACATCGTCCACCTTCTCAAGATCAATATAACTACAATTCAAATTCAGATTCAGATCCATCCTTTAGATTTCTTCCAGTCATTCATATCCTAGTAGCAATCAATCTAATAGTCTTCTTGGCTTGGCAATACGCTTATGAAAGAGCTACTAAACATAGAGATCCAGATCTTTGGATTTGGATGAGTAGAAACTTCTTGTCAGGTCAAGGGAATCTTAGAGGTGGTAGATGGTGGACTTTGATCAGTTGTTGTATCAGTCAGATGGATTTGACGTGAGTGCATAATATATAATGGCAAGAGATAGAAGTTCATACTGAGTCATGTATCCGAGACGAGTTGTGAATAATTCGATCCAAAGGCTTAAAGCAAGATCTTACTTCTTATAGGGAAGGCTTTCTTTGTTATAGCTCTCGAATGACCTTGACTGACACATTTTGTCATTTTGTCTCTTATCTTTTGCCCAATGCAGACACTTTGCAGTCAACATGATGTCGTTGTATTTCACAGCTCCTCCAATCCTAGCCATCTTGGGTCCAACTTCTTTCCTTTCCCTCTACTTCGGTGCTGGAATCACCTCCTCGATAGTCTCGATGTTTTGGAATCAGTACATTGATCCTTGGATGGGCTTGAATGCAGTACCTGCTGGTCAGAAATACTCTCATGGAGCTAGTGGTGAGTTTCAAAGACACAGAGAGAGAGAGAGAGAGAGATTCGGTTTCCCTT
This sequence comes from Hemileia vastatrix, assembly GCA_030280995.1. Taxonomy (NCBI): domain Eukaryota; kingdom Fungi; phylum Basidiomycota; class Pucciniomycetes; order Pucciniales; family Zaghouaniaceae; genus Hemileia; species Hemileia vastatrix. The sequence continues at coordinate 5,948 of JASXTE010000134.1, forward strand.
TCCAAAAGGTTTTTCTTTTCGGAAAACTTGTTTTTTTGACCAAGGTGGAAATGATTGTCTGATATTAAAGTAATCTTTGAAAAGAGAAAAGCGAATACTGAACTTTGAACTTCATTCTTATCTTACTTCTGTTGAAACAGGTTCCGTCTATGCCATTCTGACCTTCTTCGCTTGTCTTCAACCAAAGACTACTTTTCTCTTGTTCTTTGTGAGTAAGATCATTTCTTGTTTCTTCTTTTGATGTATGCTCCTTTTCTACATCGTCTCCTGAACCAACCCTCTCTTTTTTCTCTCTCGCTCTCGCATTCTCAGGTAGTCCCAGTCAAAGCCTGGCTTCTAGTCCCTGGAATCTTTGCTTATGACATCTGGAACGCTCTGAAGAGACCGGGGGGAACGACGTGAGTGTCTCTGAAACGCAAATCATCTTCTCGCTAGATTCAAAACCTTTACTTCGTTCCATGAGCTCACATCTTGGTTGGTTTCTCCTTTCTCCTTTCTTTCGATTCCCACTCTCTACAGCGATTCTGCAGGTCATGTTGGAGGTATTCTATTCGGATTACTCTTTTGGAGATTCAGACTGAGAGGAATGAGGATACGATAAGATGGATTTGATACCCCTTTCTTTCTTGATGCTTGACTTTTCAATTTGAAGACTTTTGTATTTGTACTCTGCCTTTGTTTTCTGAAACGATGACATTTGACCGGCCAAAGCCTAACTCTCAAGTTCAATGAACTGAAATAGACCAGATCACGTCTCAATCTCGACGATTCGAGACTAAGGCGAGAAGGAATGAAACAATAACGATTAACAAATTGAAAGAAAGATCGAAGCTCTAAAGATCAGACTTCACAAGGCTGAGAAACCGTCTCTACAAATCCACCTTGAGGAACTCTGACTCCCCAAATGTTAGTGTATGTTCCAACCAGGAAGGGGGGAAGAGGAGCGTGAAGGGTGAGAGAAGTCGCTTGAACTGTTGGGTGGAAGACGTGAGAAAAGAAAGTCAGACTACTTCAGAAGGTTGATCGACTCAAGGGTGCATTGAGAATCAGCTTCTTTCAGCACAAGGTTTTCCTACTCACTGATATGTGGATTCGATCGACTCAGATTCCAGTATTGATTATCGAACGTGCAGAGACCAAGTTGAAACTGAAAGTGCGAAAGAGAGAGTGGAAAGGTAAAGTCAATACGAGAAGCCGTGATCCCCATCATTTGTACTCTTTCGCGATACTTACTTGAGCTTGATTGGCGATAGATTTTGCTTGAGACACTGAAATTGTACTTTGGCTCTGTATTTCCGAAGAGACTTCTGTGTATTCCAGCTCGAAGATTGGTTTCGAAGTCAGAGCGTCGACTGCACTGGCTCGAAAGCGATTGTCAACTCCCAAAACTCTCTCGAAAGGTTGGTCATCAGGAGTGTAGATTCCTAGATTTGGCACAATTTGAGCAAAAGGGAGAGTTAGGAGGATGCTCTCAAGATTGGAAGAACCTAACCAGACTGTGGAAAGACGAGAAATGGAAATCGAAAGCACCGAAGCAGATGTCAGTTCTTTCAGCGATCGTAGACTCGAATGAAACATGACTACACTCAGATCACCCACTGATGTAAATGAAACCAGTGGCGCCATCGCCTGACTTGTCGACGAAAGGAATCGATACTTGTGAGCTATGAAAGTCGAAGTGAAGGATCTCTGGAGTCAATGATCCTTGACCAACATCGACGTCCATTCCTATCTTGACGAGCACAGGATGAGTTCCTTCAGGTTGATCTGGTAGGCTGGCTTTGACCACATCGAATGGTAGAAGGTGAGTTCCTGATGGAAGGACTGATGCGACTTCCTCCGTAGGAAAGTTGAGAATGAAGTAGGAAGCATTGTAGACTCCTGTGATCGAGTTAGGGAACTGAGATAGATGGAAAAGTGCTGGTTTGAGGCTTTGAACTCTTCCAAAACGTCAACGAAGCTGGACTAACCTTATCAGCGAGCTCGTTCGCACCTGGGTAAGCAGTACCGAGTTGGATGAGGCTAGAGGAAGCGAGGGTTGCAAAAGCGAGAGAGATGGCTGAGATGAGACTCAACTTCATGGTTGAGAAAGGAATAGACAAAAGGTGATGTGGTTTAAGGAGAGAGCAGCAGGAACTGTTTCCAAACCACTTTTGCCTCGAACACCAGGGTGCCAAACCTCTTTCGGTCCTGGATCGAGGCGGGATCCACACATCCGAGGACCTGATTCTTGATCTGAAAGCAGTTGAGCAGGGCCGCAGATTTGAGGAAGGAGCCCAGCGCGCTTTTTGAGTGAGACTGAAGAGCCCGAGGGGTGAATGCGACGTCAATTTTCACGCAGAAGCCAAATCTCGTTCGCAAGTCAACGTTCAACTTCGAGTCCTCAACTTCTACTCACACTCCATTCTCTACCATGGCAGCTCGCGCAGTAGAAAATGTGAGTAGTTCAACCTACTTATCAGTCGTTGGTCTATGGACTGATCTGAGAATCCCTTCCTTCTTCAAAGGTCTGGAACTATCCTCGTCCACCTGCTCTTCAACAAACTTCTGCTCGTTTACGAGTCATTTGGAACAGTCCAGATGGAGTGTCAACCACAATAGCTGAGACTAAACAAGGCTATAGAGTACTAGAGACGAGCCATCCACCAACATGTAAGACAAAAGAGTGTCAAATCATTTGCAGCTTGCATTTTCTGACTAAGCCGACGTTTCCATTCTCTATCTCTGGATTTTGAAGACTACTTTCCTCCCTCTGCAGTTCAATCTTCCTTGTTGAAGGTTTCCAATGCTCGCCAAACGATGTGTGAATGGAAAGGTGAGTGTTTCGGACGTTCTCGAAGCGATCTCTCATCTTCTCCAGCCTCAAGGCTTTTGATTCCCGCTCTACTGACTCGCCATCTCATCTACACATGTCTTATACCACAGGTAGAGCATTATATCATGACTTGCTCATACCTGGAACCAATTCTGTGGGAGCGAGAGCCAGGATCTGGTCTTATCCAAGTCCCACTCCAAATTTCGCCCCTCTCAAGGACTTTCTTTGCTTCTATGCCTCTAGCAGCAGTGACAGCAACACAGTCGGAAGCTGGACTTGTATGGTGGATGATGACGTCGTTCAAGCTCAAGAGGGAGATTTCTGTGAGTTTCTAGTGAGGCTAGATGGTTCTATCGAGGGATTTCGTTGACATTCTTTCCCTCACACTCCTTCGCTCTCTTCTCATTTAGATGGATCTTGGATCACGTCTGAAATAACGGGTGGCGAGCGTGGTTTCAAAGGAGGTGCAGGCACATGGGGTTGGTAACTTCTCTCGTTTGTCTCGACAGTCATTCTGTCTCTCTCAATAATCACTTTCACTTCTCGCAGTCCGATGTCTGTCCTTGATTCTTGAAAGATCGAAGCAGCTTCCTAAATCTTGAGACGATTGTCGATTATTGTTTCATGAAGTTGTGGAATGACTAAGGATACATGGAGTGTTGAAATTGTGATCGGATTTGAATCGGATTGAGTCTTGAGTCTTTATCTTCTTCGGCCTGAGCGAAGGAGTTTGAGCGAAGAATTCTTACAAGTTTAGAAGGCGAGGGACTGAAGCTTGAGATTGAAATGGAAGAAAGCGAAATTGGTGACGAGAAGAAAAGGAACTGGGCAAAAACAGCTATAGACACTTTACGTTGGATTTACAAAACAATCCTCTTTTGGAATTGGATTGCTCTCATCTGGTAGAGATCGGAAGTTCGAGAAGCTTGAGGATCAGATGCATTCCATTTACTGAGACGGCAGAAGACAGAGAGAAAAGAGGTAAAGATTCGCGGATTCGACGTCAGCAAGACAAAGACAAAGAAAACGTCTCAGAAGTTCAAAGAATCTTGTCAACTCACCTCTTCTTCAGTGACGGAGTCTTCAGTTATAGAGGCTGATCTATCCTTCTTCTTTCCATTCAAAGCTCCACTACCCTTCTTCTTCGAAGCATTATCAGAAGCACTAGAATCACCTCCTCTCTTTAACTGTTTCCCACCTCTTTTGATACCTTCATCTTCTGAACTATCGTCATTCAGTTCAGCCAATTCACGAGCTAATTTGGACTTTGGTTTCCCTGCATTTGAAGTTGAGGCCTTGTTCTTCGGTTTCGAATCTTCTACCTTTTTTGATCTAGAATTGGTAGCTTTTGGCTGATATTCCCACTTTGAATCATTGACTTCTTCACCGGAATAATCTGAGTCTTTGGCTTGGAATTTCTTTGACGAAGATTTACTTTTGGATTTGGATTTCTCTTCTACTTCTTCTTCTTCTGCTTCACTACTAGTAGTCGAATCGTAATCATCTTCATTCATTTTGTTATTCTTTGCAGCTTTAATAATCTTTCTACCTTTTGAATCCAATCCGAATTCCTTTTCAGCTTTGGCACGAAGTTTCTTTCTTTCAGCTTCAGGAATCAAAGCATTAGAAGTGAAGAGAGAAGCTCTGATTCCAGAAGCTCTTCCAGAAGTCAAATCGATGGCAGTGTACAGATCTGGTTTGCAAGCAGAAGGAGACATGTTGTGTTGTCCTAAGAGACATTTCAAGACCTGCATTGGAGACAGAGAATATGAGAAGAAAGAGCGAGTCAGAATCTCGTCGAAGAATTCTCGTGAGACCTGGAGAAAACACTCACCTCTTTGGCGTGCGACTCATTCCAACAGTCTTCGAAGTAAAGACAGATGACACGATTACCTGACTCTCCTGGAGCTGCTTGTTGAGCGTCTGCTGCTTTGACAGTGTGAACGCAGACGTCGAGTTTAGAAAGAGGTCCGTCGATAATCGAATTTGCCAGGACTCCAAACACGCTGTCGACGTTGCCTGCGTCCTCGAAGAAGAGCCTGTGAGGATAAGTAGGAGAAGGTAGGAGATGGCAGGGGCGAGAATTGGAGATGGAGATTGAGGTGATAAAGCAATGCGAAAGGTTACCAGAGAGTCTTGCCTAAACCTCTTTCCCTCTATCATTCTCTTCGTTCCGCTTCCGACTCTCAGTGGTTAGCTTGATGCTACTCTTCCCTCCTCTGATGACGATATACGAGATAGAATCGAAGACGGTTGCCACTCAACTCACCACTTGCCACAAGTCAAATGAGCAGATTGACCGATTGCTCTCATTCTGTTACCAAAGTTCTGATTAACGTCGTCTCTGCAATGAGTGATATATAGAAGAGAATCAAAACCAGAGTCAGTGATAGAGATTACATACTGATGGACTGTCACAGAATGAATATATGCCATCCAATTCTCTTCTACAATCGAGTCTCCTATCTTTCTCCAACGTTACCTTCCCTCTCCTCCTATCTTTCTCATAGACTCACATCTTTTGTTTCTTAGTCTTTTCACTCTTCTTTGCTCTAGTCTTGTCTTCCTTGAGAGCCACGAGTTCTCTTTCAGTTTGAGCCAGAGTCTCTAGAGAATCAGTGGAGGCATCAAGTTCATCCAATTCCTTTGGGATCTTTGATTGATATTTTCTTGCCGATCTCACCCAAACCCAACCATCTGTACTTGATTTACTGGTAGAGGGTGCATTTTGAGATAGGAAAGCTGGAAGTGGCTCGGTAGATTTCCCTTGAGTCCAACAGATCGTAGAGACTTCTTTGGGAATGGAATCCAAAGAGAAAATCGTCACCATGATTGCTGTGAATGAATGGAATGGAATTGAATTTCTTGGATTCGCCAGGGAAAGCCTCTTGATGGAGTTTTGGTAGAGAAAGTCGCGACCTGTGGCGGTTGGTTGGGAGAGAAGGAGAAGAAGGAAAGAATCAGAAAAATCACTCAAAAAGAACAACACACAAAGACGAATCTCGCTCCGTTCTCGACAACCCTTAATCTTCAGATTGCAATGATAGTATTACATTTGATTTGGAAAGCAAGAGTATTACAAGTTCAGATTTCTAATCATCATCCCCCACCAGCCCTTATAATCATTTCCCTCTCTCTCTCCAGTTCCGTCAACGCGAATCTGACACTCTGTCCAGCTTCTCCACCGTCTTTGCCGAAACCTATCCTCAGCTCCTCCAAGCTCTGAGATAAAAGCATCTGTCCAAATTGAAGTCGGTTGGGTCCTGGAGGAGGTAGATTCGGTGGAGTGGAAAGAAGCGAAGGCAAAGATGCATTTGCATTTGCTTTCGAATTCCCAACCTCAGTGTCTGCTAGAAGCAATTTCCCAGCAGTAGCGATGGACAGAGCTCTAGCTGGATGACCTGGAGTGAAGATTGAAGATTTATCACCTCCTGCCTGCATGCCTGCGACTACAACCAGTCCCAATTTCGAAGCCTCGTCGAGAAGTTGAGCAGTAGTGTACTTTGTTGAAGTTGGATTGATTGGAAGGCTACTTGCATGAGAGATCAAAGAAGTCTGAGCACTTCTCATCAGAGCTAGAAGAGGAAAAGCGGATGGCGGAAGTTTGGAAGAAAGTTGATGGATCGATTTGGCCGTTGCTTTCCAAGATGCTTCGTCGTCTGATGAGGAAAAGAATGAAAGTTGAGAGTAGAAACCGAGCACGAATTAGAGAAAGAGAGACTTGAAAAGAAAGGCATATAGTCAACTTACTTCCTTGACTTCCCAACTTCTCCGCCACTTTCAGAGCTTCTTCTCCAGCCTTGATTTCATCCGAGAGGCTCGAAGGATCGATAACAGTCGGATGACCACAAGCAACGCATTTGAGAGTGACTTCTCCTGAATCGGAAGCAGTGAGATCTGAGAGAAAGTATAGAATAGACATATAGAGATCAGATAAGCTGCCGTTTGGAACCTTAACTCGAGTGAACTCACCTGGCATTCTAACCCATCCGCCACATCTTTTCTCACACCAAAGCACCTCTCTTGGATTCAACTTCTTCTTCCCTTTGACACATCCCTTGCAGTTGCAATCGAAGAAGTACCTCTCCTTCAAGATCTGACGTCTGACTCGAGAAGGATCGCTCAGATCGACGTAAGATGTAAGAACTTCTTCTCCAGGTGTAATGTCTTTGATAGCCACGGCATGCAGAGGTTCACTGGATCCACCAGGTCCTCGAGGCCAAACGATGACAGCATTTGGCTGACAAGAATGATTGAACCGACTAGCAATGGAAGAGATCGAGACTCCCAAAGGCGACAGATCCGAGTCCGCTGCTGTGAAAGAATTGGTTGAGAAGATCGAGACTAGATCTAAAAGCTCTACAGCGTTTGAGAATCCCAGATCACTGAGTTTCTTTGCCTGATCCTCAGATCTAGAAGAACTGTCGTCTGCTTCTCCAGCTCCTAAAAAGTAAGCCAGTTCCATCGATAGCTGACCCATAGGTTGAAGTTGTTCAGCAGTCAGAGATGTTCTATGAGATTGCATCGTCATTACCTGACTCCACCAGTTCTTCTCTTCTCTCTGTTTCGCCCAGATCAATCGAGCTAAGGTTCGAACAGAAGTACCAGGCTCATCTAAAGGATCTCCTTCTCGAAGCTCTGGCTTTCCGTTCTCTTTCCTCGTCTTCCTAGCTGATTCTCCATAGGATCGAAAAGCTTTGCATTCGTTCTTGTGATCCTTCCAATCCTTGGCTTGACAAGATGATGAACAGTATCGAACTATTCGACAGGCAGAGCATCTTTGAAGAGTTGGAGCTGAGGGAGAGACTTGGTTTTGATTCGGAATGATTGACGCTGCACTCCTGAAGCAGGTAGTGCATCTCTGTCTGAGAAGTGAGGATGAAAGAGTAGTCATCTCAGGTCGAAGCTTGAGAAGCGTCGTTCCTTAGAGAGAGAGAGAGAGAGATCAGAGGTGGAAGAAATGATAAGAAGTTCAGTCAGACGACATCGCTCTTTCAACTCAGCCAAAGAAGAGGGGACTCGGACAGCATGAACCAGTGGATATCCTTCTGTCTGTCCATTTTCGCTCTTCGGTTCCATGCTTTGAGCCTTGACTGCGACTGGTCCACTCACCTTTCTTGCAATTCTCTTTTGCATCCCAAAAGACGCTCCTGCCTCTCTGTTTCGACGTCTTGACTATCAAATTCGGGTTCTCCGAAATGAGAATCTGCTGAGATTCACTTTGAACTGGGTTGCTCGATCCTGATTGATCTGGAACTTGGGCAAGAGCATCTTCTTTTGCGATCTCATCTTTGGGTGGAGAGGTCTCAACTTGTGACTCTATGCGCTCTTCTATCCGCTCTGGTTCCGTTGGTTGAGGCTGCTTCTTTGAATTCAGCAATGGATCTGATTGATTCCTAGCATCTCTGGCTTGTTTGAGTGCTTGGAAACTCATCCTGTGAGTGTTCGAGTTCAAGGCAGAAGACAACTTTCTCGATTCTCTCTCATTCTAAAGTCGCCGACGGCTTATCCTTCTTCGTCAATAAGAGACAAGTCTTTGATACAAGTGAAATAATTACTTTGCTTTTCAAATTTTACATGGAAGATAGCAAGAACAAACGAGAGCGAGAAAATTTGGAGGTTCATTTTTGATGTTCTTTCCCTCTGTTACACCCAATTCCATTTCCTTCTCCATCTTTACGCATCAGCCATCTCGGTATCTTCATCAACACCAGCAGCTCCGTTCTCTTCTTGTGATTCGTCTTCATCATCCGAACTATCGTCATCGTCACTGTCGTTTCCTTCCGCGACGTTCAAAGTTTGGATTTCCAACTCTCTGTCTGCACCGACGTAAGAGTCTGCCATCAGATACAGTTTCAATCGATCGTGAGTACCCTGAGGAGATAAAGAAACGAGGTATAGAGGGATCAGTGAAAAGTCAGTCATCTGAAGAGCGAGCCTTTGAATCTTCATTCGAGCTCAAAACTGACCTTTGGAAGAGTGAACTCCAACTTGACGTTCAAGGATTTGGTGATTGTGACCCTCTTGATACTCAAAAGATTCTTTGTACCAGGATCACCTACGACTAACCACCAATTGCACAACTTCTTGGAAGGGTAGAAAGGAGCCAAGACAGTTGGATCTTTATTCTGCTCCTCTTCTTCATCTTCATCATCCTTCTCCAAACTGACGTTCATAATGATAGGATTTCCACCAGAAAGATTCTCCACCTCCAAGATGTCGAAACTGACTTCGATATAAGGGAAATCATTAGTGAACTTGGCAACATCTGCCAATTGTTTCTTATCCATTTGTAACAATTCATTCCTTTCACTTTCACTTAAATCTGGTAAAACGTCACCTAAAGAGAAGACATCTTCGATACCTCTATCCTTACACCTCTTGATGACATCGTTACTGAAATGAGGGACTTGTTTCAAAGGAGAATCCTTTTCCCAAATGGCTTGAACGCACATTTGACTCAATTCCATCGCAACGATTGCGTTCAAGAAAGCATTCGAAGACATGACATCGACACAAGAACTCAAAAGGTTCAAGATCTTGGTCAAGATCAACTTCTGATCGCTCTCTAGATCTGACGGTAGAGATAATCTCGAGAAGTGAGCTTGTAGAAGAATGAAGACTTTGTGGTAAGGACTTGCGAAATTGATCTTCTCCAATTTATGTGGTAATCTATCGTAGATCCTCTTGAGAACTAGATCTTCATGTTGCCTGATTGGGATGTCTTCGAATTCGGCAGCAGAAGAGACGATTTCTAGAAGTCCCTTCATCTTCGTTCGCTCCTTCAAAGACATGTTGAAGACATCGATCGTAACGTAACTGACGTTGTAGAAGCTCGAGACTGAGAACGGATAAAGGAGAGGGTGAAAAAGAAAAGATTAGTCAGTAAAAGGAACAGACAGAAGGAAAGAAAAAGTCCAAGCCATCTGTATACTCACTCATTCCCAAGTTCAATGGACTGACGTCCATCTCATCTTCGATAGCGATACACTTCGAACTCTCCAAATCGTTCAAGGTAGTTTCGACCAATTCGGATAAGAAATCACCTATATGGTTCATGGTTTTCCCTTGACAATTATAAGCTTGAGGGTTTTGTTGAAGTCTTCTATACATCAAAGTCCAAGTCAAGATGTCAACAGCAGATTGTTTATCGTCGATAGTTCTAGCAACGATTTCCGAATTGAAGAAATCTTGAGCGAAAGAGTTCAATTTACTTTCAATCGGTAGACCTTCTGCCAAAAACTTCTTGAAGAAATCCTTTCTGTTTGCTTGACATAGAAGAATGCATTTACTCGAATCTTCAGGTCCTGGTCTAGTCGAACGTCCGATCATTTGAAGAACGTCTGTGACCGAATAATCGACATAACGATGTTCTTTTCCTTCGAATGATTGGACTGACATGATAATGACCATGTGAGCGTTCAACGGAATACTCCAACAAGTCTCTTTCGATGCAACTACGACTTGAATGGCACCAGCTTCGTAGAGTCTCTCCACCACTCTCTTGTCTGAACGAGATAAACCTTCGTGATAATAAGCGATACCATGTTCCAAAGTTTCAGCTAAATCACGATCATTCAATCGATCCAAATGAGGTTTCAAATCTTCTTGCTCGATGTTCAAGAATCGACTTTCGACGCTATCGTCTCTTTCCGAATCCGCCTGAACGTAAGCCAAAAGATCTTGAGCAGTGAGAACGGCTTGCTTTCTCGAAGGAACGAAAGCCAACACTGGTTGATCCGTGGAATGTTCCACGATAGCTAGGTAGGCAGGTTTAGCCATCGCTAGCATCAAAGAAGGGAAATGTGGAACGTTGAAGGTTTGAATATGAACTTCCATTGGAACAGGTCTTGAACTTGGAGAGAAGTTGAAGACGCTTGAAGTCGAAACACCCAACCAATCTCCAACGTCCTGTGCATTGGCCAGAGGAACAGTCAGAGTAACCATTCTAGTTTCGTTTTGAGTTTGAGCAGCGACGAATCTGGCTCTCGAGAGAATGATTTCGTAAGTAGGTCCCATTCTCCAATCTCCAATCATTTGAGCTTCATCTGCAATGTACAGGGCAACGTTTTGAACGTTCTTTCTCTGTCTCCATCTTCTAGAAAGTACGTCCCATTGTTCAGGAGTACAGACGATCAGATCTCCCATTTCCAACAATCGCAAATCTGCGCTCGACTCTCCAGTCAAGGCTACGATCTCCTTTCCACCTTTGTAAGAGCCGTACTTGACTTTCCATTCCGCTACTCTAGGAGCTACCATGACATCGAAAGGAACGATGCAAATGGCTCTACCAGCTTCTGGATCTTGCCAAAGACGTAGAAGTGCCAACTCTGCACAGATGGTCTTTCCACTTCCAGTAGGAGCTCCCACCAGCACCGATTCGTCAGTTGCGTAAAGAGAGTGGAAGGTTTGAGTCTGAATCTTGTTGAAAGTCTCCATTCCTTTGAAAAGAGCTTGAGCTTCTTTGTTGTTCAAAGCCGAGATGGGTTGAGGTTGAAGATCTAGAAGAGCGGTTGGAGGTGGGAATTTGTCGGGTAGGATTAGATTCTTGAAGGAGATTGGAAGTCTCATTTCACTTTGAAGCCACCTGTCACTGACTACAGAGATGAAGTAATTTGGAGGAGATGGATCCGAGATTGGGACTGTAAAGTTGAGGGTATGCTCTTCTTCACAATAACGTTGTCTAAGAAGGAATTGATCATGGAATAGAACGATTTCTCCATCAACGTCTTCGACGATGACATGGAAGAGTTGAGCGTTTCCATGAATCCTCTCTTCCCATTGGAAATCTGGTGTAAGAGTCAATTGGACGTGAAGTAGAGATCTTGTCATTGGTTGGAAGAAAGCCTGCAATTCTAGCTTTGGGAATTGATGGACTAATCGATGAATCAATCTACCAGCTTTAGGAATTCCAATCAGTTCTCCAATCTCATTCGGTTCTAGATCTCTTAGTCGGTTCCAAGGATACTCTTTCCTCTCTAATCTTCTAATCAAATCAGGATTGACATTCTTGAACTGTCTTAGAGGAGTCATAGAAGTCCACTGCCTAGATTCAACCATTTTACAAAGATCCAAAGCTAGATGACTTAACCTTGCATAACCTCTTTTCAAGCAGATCTCGAACAAAGCTCTCAAGATTCTACCTGCAGATTGAGTGACGTAAACCATATCAGCAGCCAAGACGTAACCATCCAACTTCAATTGAGAAATCCAACTCTGTAACAAAACGTTGACTTTTGCAGTTGCATCTTCGAAAGTCTCTTTGACTGGAATTGGTACTCGTTCCAGCAATTTTCCTACTTCTAACTTTTCGTCTTGTCTCACGACTTGATGCTTGAATTCATCAGAAAGAGCAAAGATTCTGAATAGCTCAATCAAACCGAGATGAGGTTTCAAGTGTTGATTGTAAGTCTGCATTGAAGTGTAGGTGATGTAGAAGTGAGAAGCGATCCTACCCAGTTCATTAGTGGTGAATAAACCAGTCTTACGATCGTATTTCAATAAACCTGACTTCTCCAATAGAATAGCTGCAGAATGAATGATATCAGCTCTCTTTTGTTCCAAGAATGGATCGTCTTCGGCATAATCAGCAGTGACGCTATAAAGGGAAGGAGTTCTCAACATTCTAACGTAAAGATAAGTATAACCTAACCAAGCCACTGCTTCATCTCTATTTCGAATCGTTCCAAGGACGATTTCTGCATTGAGGTTGTCTGCTAATTTGGAGACCAGTTGAGATTCGATAGGTAACTGTTGATTCAATAAACTCAAATAGTATTGAAGTTCAGAATGATTCGTGATGATGATCCCTTCTCCGAACGAATCGTATTGAGGTCTACCTGCTCTTCCCAACATTTGAAGCATATCTTGAGGAGAAAGCTCACACCATCTGCCCTTTTCTGGGTTGTAGATCTGAGTTCCTTTGATGATGACTGTATGCGCTGGTAAGTTGACTCCCCAAGCCTGCGATGAGAAGGAACGAAAGAAAGACAGATCGAATGAAGGGGGATCAGAAGAATGCCTCATCGAAGAGAATCAAACGGCTCTAAACCAGAAACTGACGACTCACCAAAGTAGCAGTAGAGACTAAGACCTGAATATGACCTCCAGCAAACAACTCTTCGACTAGTGTACGATCTGGACGAGTCATTCCAGCATGATGGATACCGAAACCGTAAGGAAGAATGTCTCTGAGATTCGGATCAGAGACGTTCTCCAATTCTGCAAAGGAGAGGGAGTTGAAACGAAGAGGAAGCAAATGTTAGAGACTCTGATCTCTACTCAAAGTAGAATCTTCTGAGTAACCGAAAACTCTCTTTCTCTCATATCTCGACTCACCAGTCTGTAAAACCTCTCTACTAGCAGAACTTTGAGGCAAGAACCTTCCCAAAGTATCTTCTTCCATAGCATGATCTCTCAAAAACTTGGCAGTCTTTGCAGTTTCCTTTCTAGAATGAGTGAAAATCATGACTTGATTCTTTCCAGCCTGATCCAAAGTTTTTTCATAACAAACCTGATTCATGACTTGAAATCTTTTGATAGCCTTCTTTTCAGTGATTCCAACATATTCCTGTTTCAAAGGACAAGGTCTATAATTCGATTCAAAGAAAAACAAACCTTTTTAGGATTGACTCTCAAAAAAGTTGCAACATCTTTATAATTTGGTAAAGTGGCAGATAAACCTACTATTCTGACTGGATCTGATAACTGTTCCATTTTTCTAATGGTTCTGGAAATGATGGCTTCCAAAACTGGTCCTCTATCATCATGTAATAAATGGATTTCATCAACAATGATTAATCTTACTAAATTGGTATAGGAAGAATCATTGGATTTTCTTGAAATTACATCCCATTTTCAGGTGTCGTTACTATGATTTGAGTTTGAGCTATTTGTTCTTTATTCAATTGAGAGTCTCCAGTCAATTCATTGACTACTATACCATAATGAGATAATCGATCTCTGAAATTTGACGTCTGTTCAGCGACTAAAGCTTTCATCGGTGCAACGTAAACGATCTTGAAAGCATTTAAATCGAATTCTCCAGTAGATTCATTTCTCCATTTCGATAATTCATTCAAAATCGTCAACATTGCAACGTTGGTTTTCCCTGCACCAGTGGGAGCACATAAAAGCATTGGTTCATCCGTACCGAAAGCGATTGGATAACATTTCGATTGAACGGAATTCAAACTCTTTGCACCTGGAAAAGCAGATTGAGCCCAATGAGGTAAAGAAGAAATCGGGACCAAATCTTCCAAAGGGATTTCCTTTTTGATTGGAGCTGGAATATGAATCTCTTCATAACCTTTCTTTGATCTCTTGAAAGAACCTTCTGGTAATTTCACCTTTGTGTTTGAATTCAAATGACCCCCTTGAGAGAACTTCATAGATTCCAAATCCACTCCTTTTCTTGGTTGAGCAGTAGTTCCAGGAGCTAGAGTGGCTTTGGCATTGATTCTATAGGCTCTCTTTTGAGCATCCTCATCTATATCCATTGGAATCAAACCATCATTGATCTGTGTTGAATTCGAACCACCAACTTCTCCACCACCGGTCCTTCTCAATAGTTTCAAAATCCAACCAACTCCCTTTTCCCTCATTGCTACTTCTATATTGACTCTTTCGTTCTCATCTGCGTTACCTAACTTGGTACACCATACGATGATTTCTCTATTCTGAGTTAAAATCTTGACCAAGTCGAATTTATCATAATCGAACAATTCCATCAGATTGTTTTCGATTTCCCTAATGTCACTAGATTCTGCAGAGAGATATTCCATTGCCTTTGAAGTCTTTTCAGAAGCTTCATTCTCATCTGAATAATGAGAAGAGATTAATCTTTGAAGGTAGAAAGTGTCGACTTCGTGAACTGATAATTTACCATCTGAAGACGATTGATTCTTTCGAGATTGATTTCTTTGATTGTTTGAATCATTTCCAATGATTAGAGCTTCATCTTTTGAATCTTGATTTCCATTCTCTTGGTCTCCATCTTCTTTCTCTTCATCATCTTGATCTCTCTCCTCCTCATCATCATCGTCATCTTCATCTCTTTCAACGAAACCAACTTCATCTTCTTCTTCCTCTTCATCTTCATTCTCAAACATGACTGCAACTCCAGTTTCGTCATCTATTTCTCCATTCTCTCCTACTCCCCCTCCTTCCTTTCTACCATTTCCATTCCCATCTTCTTCATCCAAATCATAATCAGTCAATTTCTTACTCAAATTAACAAATTGACCAAAAGTTTCAGATTCCAAATTATTGGTTCCCAATAAAGTTTCGATTTCTTTCTTCTTATCGAAATCCTTTAGATCGTCATCTTTTAGATATTCAATGACTAAATCAGTTGCGCTCAGTACGATTGCATTCTCTTGATCTCCTAGAGTGGAACTGACCAGGTTCAATAACAATTCGTAAATGTTTCTGGTTTCTTGAGTCTTTGGTTTGTAATTCAAGGATTCCAAAGAGGTGGCTTCCATGATATCTCTTGCTACAACTCCTTGGTTTCTACCAGAAGATCTGTTAGCTCCTCCTCCTCTCATGTTTGCCTCTTCTTGAGCTTGCTTTTGAGATTTGGCCTTCATCTTGTCTAGATCCTTTATGCTCTCCTTTCTTACTTTTGAACCCATTCCCTTTGGATCTATTCTTCCGACTAGAGATTCAGGTTGACCAGTTGGTTCTCCAGACCTGGAAGTCATCAGAGATCGATCGGCCATCGTCACCTGCGAGTAGATTGGGAGAGATAGGAGAGTGATTGGGACATGTCAGTAAGAGAGTAACAGAAGAAGTAGACATCAAGGAGAGAAGGAATGGAATGAATGGCATCCCTTTGCTGCGTAAGACGATCTCTTTGTCATCTCTGATTGTTTTAACTGACCTGAGAATGGAGAGCCGAGTAGGCAAACCCGGAAAGGTCTTGTTTCGGAGCCATCTTGACGGGATTAGGTTATGTGGATGTGGATGAGTAGATCGAGAGATGGATGGGACAAGTTCAAGAAGGACGAGTAAGCAGAACAGAGAGAGAGAGAGAGAGAGTTGCTGCCTGCTTGCTGCTACTGCTACGATTCTCTTGCTTGTTATCTGAATCTGATCTTGTACTGCTTCCAATTCCTAAGTGGATTGGAGAGAGATGACGATTGAAGGGATGGAGTGAACGAATCACTTGGAGGAGAGAAAGAAAGAGATCAGAGAATCAGCATGCAGCAGCAGCTCAGTCCATCACCAACAACATCAATCAATCTTGCAGTAACACGATCAATTTGTGCAATTCCACTAGTAATTGCCATTCTAGCATGTCATACAATCATCATCAAGCAGCAAGAGCGGCAAGATATGGAGGAGGAGGATCGGCAGGAGAAGCGCCTCGAGGTGCCTTGGAAGATTGGGCAGATTGGGCTGCAAGAAGCTTGGACGTGGACCTAAGGGCTTCCCCTTTGCAGAATTACATCGGTGAGTAGAATGGATGAAATAGAGTTATCGATTAGATCAGTCAGTCTGTAATCCATCATCAAGAGGGGGGAGTGGAAAGCATTTCGATTTCTTATCCTTGCTTGATTCTAATCGTTCCATCTTTCTCTATTCTCTTAGAACGATGCTGCAATCCTTCAATCACTCAACCAAACCTGGCCCTCAACTTAGAGGTGGCAGATTTCATAAACCAGAAGAAGGCAAATACGTGAGTAGATCGGATGAATCATGGTCGAGTTCAACTGTTCTGGCATGACACTTACCATTTCTACTTCTCTCCTTCTATTCCTTCTCCTCAATCTTGAAACTCCATTCTATCTCAACATATTAAAGTCCTCGAGAAGCAGCTGTGGAAGTCGTCAGAAAGGTCAATTCCAGGTTACCTCATGTTTCTCTACTAGCTCTCCACGTAAGTTCTCATCTCTCTCTCTTATCTATCCATTCCGATTTCTCATCATTCCTCTTCTCTAATCCTATCAATTCTCGTAATTCACTATCCCCCATTACCTATTAAACAGCTACTAGACATCCTAGTCAAGAATTGTGGTTATCCTTTCCATCTCCAAATCTCTACAAAGGAATTCTTGAATGAATTGGTAAAGAGATTCCCAGAGAGACCTCCAGTCTTCCCATCCCCCGTTCAGACAAAGATTTTGGAATTGATCCATGAATGGAAATTGACCATTTGTTCCACTAGCAAACATAAGGAGGATTTGGTTCATATCAGGGATATGCATAGATTGTTGGGTTATAAAGGTGAGAGACAGGAGACGATTAGAGATGCTTGGAAGAGGAGAAAACAGTTGGGATGAAGCTAGAATAAGGAAAGAAGAGGGCTGTATAGCAGGAGTGGTGGAATCTGTTCTTGATAGCTGATGAATAGCTACTTCGTTAGGGAGAGGCAAGCTGATAAGGAATCATCTTCACATTTTGATTTGCATAAAGCTAATCTCGAGACGCAATGTTGACCGTTTTTTTTTCTTTTTCCTGCTTCTATCTGACAATTTTAGGTTATCGTTTCCCAAGCATTGATTCCAGAGCAGCTTCAGTCATGAATCCAGAGAATGTGAGTTTGTTCGAAAAGTTCTCGAATTTCTTTTACATCCCAATCTTCACACAAGCTTTCGAATCTTTTTCTTCTTTCTTTGATTCTGATTTACGTCTTCACTTCCCTTCGTCTACCTTTGCAGAATCTGAAATCACCAGAAGAATTGGAAGAGGAAGATCGAGCGGCTCAGGCAGCAGTGAGTATCACTGCAAACCATTTTTGAAGAATGACTCCTCTTCTATCTTCTTACTCTAGTAAATTCTCATATCGATTCTCTTTCTACTTTGTTTCACCCAACAACAGAAACTACAAGAACTCATTCGAAGAGGTACGCCTCGAGATCTAGAACAGGCTCAGGAATTGATGAAGATCATGTCTGGTGCTGTAAGTGTCGCTGCAGTTTGGCTTTACTCAGTTCTGCAGTTTCTTTTGAAATCACTCTAGACTTATCGACTTCCTGATTCGACTCTACTTTCTACGTCTTCTCCCTCCCTCTCTTCTTCCAGGAACCGGAAGCGAAGCCAGACTATAGCTCTCAGACGAGAAAAGAGTTAGACAAGGTTCAATCTAGAGCCATCTTGTTGAATGACATGTTGAACAATGCCAAAGAAGGAGAAAAGTTTGCTAAAGGAGACGCTTACGATGTGAGTATCATGTGCGATACTCTTGATCTTCCTGCCAGAGAAGTCTTTCCTTGATCAGTTGTTTGATTGCTTAACTCCTATCGATTCTTATCCTTGTCTTGTATGATCCTTTTCCGATTCCTACAGCAAATCTCTGGTCATCTCAGAAGTGTACAACCTCGAATCCAGAAATGGATCAGCGAAGGAGAAGAGGGAGAATCGGATCAGATGGGTGAGTTCATTTCGTGACAGCTAAGCAGCAATTCCTTCTTTCTCACTCTAGTTTCTCACTCTCGCTCATCTACTTACCTCGTTCGATTCTTTTCATCTCATCTCGTTTCTTCTCTGATCTCCTAGATCGATTACTTCTGATGAACGATCTCATCAATCAAGTCTGTGAGCGATACGTAGCCTTCTCCAAAGGTGACTTTTCGGCTACTGCCAACATTGATGCTTCGTGAGTCATAGGTCTTTTCTGTTGAGCTCCTGCGAGCAACTCTCTGACTTTCTTTCCCTGTTTCCACTTCCTCTCGCGTTCTCAGCATCGATCCGAGCAAAGGAGGCTCAGCAGCGGTTCCCACAGCGAAGATTACAGATCTCATCTCTTTTGACGACGAATCTGCCTCGACATCGAAAGCAGCAGCTACTTCTTCCAACTCAGTCATGGATGACTTTGCAAGTCTCACCTTCGATGATGCACCTTCGACGTCCAAGCCAAACAACACGACGACGAATCAATCTAATTCTTCTTCAGGTCCAGGAGGACTTCCAGCGGATCTCTTCTCAAGCTCCAACATGAGTGCTCCGATCAATGCTTCAAATAGTGGTTCGATTGGTCCTAAATCCTGGGGAGCTCTTCAACTTCCAGCTTCTAGCAACTCTTCAGGATCTTCGACTCCAGTTCTCACTCCCTCGAAATCAGGCTCCAGTTCACAAGCGCAAACGAAGCAGAGTACTACGAACGGAAATGCAGCTCAGAATCAGAAGAAGAGTTCGGATCCATTTGCTGATTTGGATTCAATGTTTGGTTGAGGGAGAGGGAAAGGTTTGGATGAAGTCGATTGGGTTCTATTTTGCCTCCTCTCATAAAAATTGTAATCATCTACTTTACTACCCAATTCTGACCTCAATCTAGTGTGACTGTGTGATTAAGAAAGAGAGAGAGAGGAGGAGCGAGAATAAACACTGAGTGCACCGATTCCACGACAGAATTTTGGAAGCTTGAGCCATCCATCTAACCTTCTCGACCAAAGACTGCATTCAATTGTTACCTTGACTCTACAACCTCGAATCGAACCATCCAAACCAAGAAGAGATGAACAGTCTAGTTACTTATTCATCGGACAGCGAAGGAGAAGTAGAAGTGCAAGATCAATCTGCACCAAACACATCGTCTAATCACAAAAGAAGAGCAGATTCAAGTTCAAATTCAGGCAATGAATCCGATCAAGATGATTCAATAGATCCAAACGATTTATTCGGATTGAACTCTTTATCTTCTGCAGACAGACAGCAGCAGCCAGCTCAGTCTGGTACTGCTAATAACAACTCGAAAGGTAAAGGAAAGGGAAAAGGTAAAGGGAAGGGGAAAGCAAAGGAATCAAATGGAAATCAACGGCAAGCAGACAATACAGTCACAAGCTCGGCTTTGGTTCGTTCAGCTCCTGAAATCCCTCTTTCGGTGAGTACAATGGTTGAGATGGATTGATGAGAGATGAGAGTAGAGATGGAGGCAGAAGCAGAAGCATCTCTCAAGTCACCTTCTCGCATCATAATCTTTGTGTGGATGGTAATAGTAGAGTCATGAGAAAAGACTGGATGTCATCTCATCGGACAAATCAGAGAGAGCGAGTGGAGAGGAAGAGGATCGCAATCTATCTTCTTGCCTGCTTGTCGATCCTATCTCGACAATCTCCCAACCTTCGACCTCTGTTCCGCTTGTTTCAAATCCAGGGAAAAAAAGAAGAACACCAATTCCTATAAGCCTTGCTTACTCCGAATAACCATCTCGAACGAGTCCACAGATCTAATCACCCACATCACTTCTTCTCCTTCTCCTCCTCTCAGGATCCATCCCTAGAAGCCTCGAATTCCCTCCTAACAAGACCAACAGACACAACCATGCACGTCAACATCCCCTATTCAGAAATGTCCAAACCTTCTTTAGGACCTTCTAATCCCTTCAAGAATTCCAAATTATCCCATCAAAATTCTCTATCAGGAAATGTAGAAGGAACAGAGATTTCAGAATTCGATTTCCGAAACCAACAACAAACCTTTGATAGATTAGGTTATGCAAGGAATCCAAACACTTTCTCTTCAGGTGGAGGAGGCTTCGTTGGAGATTTAAAGAATGCAGAGAAATTCGGTGGTGCTTCGATAGCTGAAATCAAAGTTAGTGGGAATTCAAGTGAATTGAGAAAAGAAACCAAGAAATTGAAGAAACAGAGATTGGATGGTGGAGGTGGGAATTTAGATTTGGTGGAAGGTGAAGGAGCTTATCTAGGTCCTTGGGCTGGTTGGAAAGATGAAAGGATTCATGTTAAAGATGGTGTGGGTCCTTCCAAGGAAGAATTGGAACTTCAAGAGAAACTTTCTACTAATAAGAAGAAAGAAAAGGATGAAAAGATTGAGAAGATTAGATTGGAGGAAAGTTATGGGAATGAGAAATCCATCTTTCATGGTGAGTTGCGAGAGACGAATTTCGAAGATGCGAGGTCGAGGAGGAAGATCTTCTTGTTTTCCTTCTTCTTTTCCTTTTGCAGAATACTGATCGCCTTGCCTTCCTCTTTTTCCGCTCCTCTTATTCCAGGGAAATCAATGTACGACTATCAAGGTAGGACTTACATGCATATTCCAACGGATGTCGATTCGAATCTACATGGAGAGATTGGAAGTGAACCGAGCTTCTTGCCTAAAGCTTGCGTACATACTTGGACTGGTCATACGAAAGGAGTCAGTGCTATCAGGCTCTTTCCTAAGAGTGGTCACTTGATGTTGAGTGGTAGTATGGATACCAAGGTCAAGGTGAGTAGTGTCGACACTTCGAGTTTCTCAAATCGAAGGAGATCTCTTCGATTCTCCACTGACTGTCTATGTCTTTCGTTCCTTCTCACTAATTTACCATTACTTCAGCTCTGGGACGTCTATCACGAAGGACAATGTCTACGAACCTTCCAAGGTCACTCGAAAGCAGTCAAAGACGTGACTTTCTCAAACGATGGTAGAAGATTCTTATCTGCAAGTTACGATAAACAGATCAAGTTATGGGATACTGAGACCGGACAGTGTCTATCTTCGTTCTCAAATGGTAAAATCCCTTACGTCGTCAAGTTCAATCCTGATGAAGATAAACAGAATTCGTTCCTCGTCGGTTTGAACGACAAGAAGATCATTCAATGGGATATCAATACCAAAGAGATTACTCAAGAATACGATCAACATTTGGGTTCAGTCAATTCCATTACTTTCGTCGATGAGAATAGAAGATTCGTTACTACTAGTGATGACAAGACCATGAGAGCTTGGGATTATGACATTCCAGTCGTTATCAAATACATTGCTGATCCTACGATGCATTCCATGCCTGCTGTCTCTCTTCATCCTAATAGTGAGTATTTCGAGACACATTTTTGAGCCAGAAGAATCATTCTAACTCGATGGTCCTCTCATCTCTTTCTCTTCACAGAAAAATGGTTAGCATGTCAATCTCTAGACAATCAAATCTTGATCTTCTCTTCAGATTCCTTCAAACAAAATCGAAAGAAGGTCTTCAAAGGTCATCAAATCGCAGGTTTCGCTTGTGAGATCTCTTTCTCTCCAGATGGGAAATTCATCTCTTCAGGTGATGGAGATGGTAACTTGGTCATTTGGGATTGGAAGACTTGTAGGATCTTGAAGAGATTGAAAGGTCATAAAGAAGTCGTGATTAGTCATGATTGGCTACCTCATGAGACCTCAAAGGTCGTCACTGGCAGTTGGGATGGTAGCATCAAACTGTGGGACTAGAAGAGAGAAGAGAGTGGGGAGGGGGGATTGGGATGAAGACCCGTGAAGTTACAATCCTCTGTCTTTTCTGGCTTTTCTTTTTCTCTTTCGAAACATCAGCAGCTCAAAGGTTTCAAACCTCTCCGATTTGTGGCATTGATTGATCTCTTCGCGAGGTATCGAAAGCAGTTCTCGAGGTTCAAGATGGGGGAAAGGATGAGATCGAGTACAAACCTCAAAGATTCGGTCACACGGTCGATGGTTTTCGGTCCCGTCTTTGGAGCTGGTCGAGAAGGGACAAGAGGCTAGATTGTTTCTTATTCGCGAGCTCAAGAGAGGTACACTCGAGGCGATCTCTTTCTCTCCCTTCTTCGCCCTTTGTTGAGAATCATCCAAACACCTATCTATCTACACGTTGATTGCGACGATCATTCAGGTTCTCGGATAAGCAATTAATGAAAGATTAAAAAGATCAAAAGAGTCGTCTCTCAGAGATTTCCTCAGGAAGCCCCGGAGTGGAGAGAGAAGCGGCTCGTTCATTGATCTGCAAGGCCCCCCGTTCACGTGAGGCCAAAACTAAATTAACTCTGAAGGTTCGATCTCGCATTTGCTCCCTCCTTGCGAGGTGGAAGGGTACTTAAGTCCCTTCGAGATTGGATTCTTTCTTCTTCCCTTTCTTCTTCTCTCTTCTCTCCCCGCATCCACTCAAACATCAGAGAACCTCCTCCTCTTCTTCTAGATCATATCTTCACTCTAGAACTTTTCATAATGACTAGAACACGTCAATCAAGTTCGGTTTCAGCCTACACGGAGTCTTCCGCCTCTATCGCTGCTGGCGATACACCCCTCACTAGTCCAGCTACTTCTTATCAAAGTCCACTTTCCCCTTCCAAACCAAATTTGGATCAAGAGCTTCACGAAGATGGAAAACCAAAACGTCCAATGTAAGTCGAAGAGCGAGGAGACGTTCGTTTCGTTGTCATGGATACGTCATCCGAGCGAGCTGATAGAGCCCAACCTCTTCGATGCTTGCCCTGACTTTTCTACTGCTTTCTCCCCATTTGGCTTCACCCCTTTTCTTTCATAGGAACGTCTTTTTGGTCTATTCCAGGTGGAGAAGAGAGAGTGGAAGATTAGCACAGGAGTTCGAAGGCACGCCTCGGTGAGTAGAGGCTCTGGTTGAGAAGGAAGTTCTATTTCGATTATCCAGATCTTAAGTCCGTCTCCCTCCATATCCCTTTTCATTTTTACCCCTTGTTTTCCCCTTTATAGAAGCGAATGGTCGACTCGACTTGGTGAGTAGAACTCTTTACACGGCGAAATCGGTGACGTCGACGAGCTTCGACCTTGACCTCACCTCTCTCCTGACCTTCCCCCTTTTCTCGACCCGTAGGAAAGGAATGGAAAACTCTTCCTTCTGCTGAAAGAGCCAAATGGATTGAGCATTACAATCAATTACGTAAGAGATTCGATCAGCTCTTCCCAGACTACGTCGTGAGTGTTCGCTCAAACCCCTCGAATCATTCACTGTCGACAATCGATGGTCATTGAAATCGTCAAACTGATCTCTCTTTCCTTTACGTCTATTCTTTTCTGTCTTTTTTTCACTAAAAGTACACTCGTTCCAGTCGTCGCCAAAGCGCTGGAACAGCCAAGAAGTCCAAATCATCTTCAGCTACAACTTCCAAGGGCTCAAAAGCCAAACCAAGAGGTGACTCCTACTCCCCTCCAAAGAAGGCTTGGAGCAAGCTCGGTTCTACCAGGAACTCATCTAGAAGAAAGTCAGCTCCTGAGTATCGTGAGAGGGAGGAAAGTCCTTTGACCGAAGATGAGAGCGAAATCGAAGAGGAAATGTCAGATGGTCAAACTTCTTCACCTCAACACGGTCGTTCCAGAAAGATCAAAGTCGATGATGATGATGATTACGAAGAAAGCGACGAAGATGGAGAGTACGAACTTGAGATCGAAGAAGAACAAATCCAATTACCAAAGGCTCAAGATCATCAACCCAGAGCTGAAGCTCCTTCTTTCGGTCTGGGATTGTACGGAATGAATCAACCAAATGCTCAAGTTGCTCCTCAACACATCGACTCTCCAGCTTCCGTTGAATCTGAAAGAGATACTCCAGTTCACACAATCAATTACGAGAGTGCTCCAGTTCCAAGAAACCTGTATCCATCTTGGAGAATCCCAAATTCTTTCGAAGAGTCTTCTTACAACTTCAACGTGAGTGTTCTTCGTGCGTGCCTCTGCTTCGTCTTGTTCCCCAGCTGACTCGAATCTCGACATCTCCTACTCTCTTCTCAACGAAACAGCAACCTTACAATCAAATCTACAACAACGTCTCGACCTCTCGTGCCCCACCTCGATACAACGGAGCTTATCAGTATCATCCACAAGCTCCAAACGAATACGCTTCCTACTACTACAACAGCAACTACTGAATAGATCGCTGAAGCTGCTCCTCAAAAATCAAAATTATCAACGAATGAAAAAGAAAAGAAAAGATAAAAAAGGTGGAACGTCGCTCTTCAACGTGGTTTGCTAATCAAAGGCCAACAGGTCTGGTTTCGACTGGGTTTTCTCTCTAATATGGTAACGGTGCTCTCTCTCTCATTTATGTAAAGACTCCTTTCGATTTTCTCAAGTGGCCACTTTTGATGGTCCTTCTCTTTGCCATGTTTCCTTGCTCTCTCCGTTCGTCGTCGAAGCTCCCTCCGAATAGTTTCCTCTCTCCAACAGTGCCTGTACTCTTCTCGACTCTCCTTCAACTTCTTGACCTCTATTTGAAGATTCTCAATGTGTGAAGTTGGTTTTCAATATCAAAGTCAAAGGAGATAAGAGGCCTCAAGCTGGTGTCGAATGTTCCGATCGAAACCGGACTTCACTTTTCACCTCGTGCTAACTTGTCGAGACCACATGTTCGAGCTCGACAGCTTCTTCCCCAAGGTCAAGACGACGATATCGACGTTCTTTACACACAAATACGCCTCTGTTTCAGTTACAAACGTCTTGTTGGGCGTCGAAGAATGACTGGAGTTCGTCGTTGGCTTCGAGAACAAACCTGCTGAGCATTTTTCTTTGTTCTTTTCTCTGTCCACCGAAACCGGTTCGAACGAGAAGAAGCAGAACGCGGAAATCTCCGAACAGAAGCCCCTGAAATTTGGTTCTTTCAGCCTAAACTTGCTTCATTTTGGCCTTTTCTTTGTTCTCCTCTCCCGTTCTAGCGCAATTGCTCAACCATATGCTCTCGAAAAAACTTCTCAAACACCGAACGATGATGATTGTGATACCTAGACGACACCATGTAGCAATCTCTGTTTCGAGTTGCGTACCACGCCTATGTACGACCTTGCTTGAGCTGCTGTGTGATTGATTTGAGAAGAAAAAGAGTACATAGGAGAAGACCTCGCTGTTTCTCCAACTTCCCCTGTCTCGCTACGCGAGAAACGAGGTCGTCTGCCAAAAGATTCCATCTCAGATCTCGAGACGCATCGTGTCTAGATGTCTGCATATACAAGTATAGAGGCGAGCTCGACGAGATACCAAACGTTCTTGATTGCCGTTGTCTTCTATCCTTCGGTTTGTAGGCAGCACGCCTTGTTTTAGTTCTTTGTCCAGATCGTTCCAACGCAGCGGTCGACGTTTGACCTCAAGGACACAAGAGGAGGTTTGGAGTTTTTCACAGCCGGACTAATCATCAAAAATTAACAAACACATGGAAGAACGGGGCTGCCTTTATAAGTGCGCTTCCCACTTTGCGAATCTTTCCTTCTGCCCTTCATCATTTCCCTCTCTTTACTTCCAGCCAATCTTCTGTCAAAAGGTTACAGTCAATCTCTCGGTGAAGACAGTCAACATCCTAATCCCACAAGGTACTCCAATCAACTTCAAGTCAACATCTGGACGTGTCGCACCTCGCTCAACTTCACAGACTTCTCCATCTGACTTCTCCTAGTCTCAAGCGGATCAACAATTACCGTAAAGAGTCGGCGACCAAATCAACCGTCTATCAAACTAGTGTCCCTGGTCAAAGAAGCTGAACTCCAAACGAAAGCGCGGTCAACCTTTTCTCTTCTCTCTTAAGAAGGAAACCCCTTCTTGTCCCCACCCTCGTCTCTCTTCCCTCTCAAATATCAACACTCAAGAAACAAGACTTAAAAGTCTTTTACTTCTTTTGAACTACCTCATTCTTATCCTCAACCTCGAGATATGCCTCGTTACTCAAGAAAAAGACAATCAGTAGAATCGGTCGAATCTTTGAAGTTACCACTCACTCCTGTTCTTTCTGACAGCCAATTCGATGTGAGTGTTACAATTTTGTCTTTTCGAATCTTTGAATTACCAATTCAGAGCGCTCTTCGACTCTCTCGAGCTGAAGGCATTGCTACTTCATCACCGCTCAGAGTTGTTTGGTTTTATCAGAGACTCACACTACCTTGACTTGCTCTCTTCTTTCACTTCAGCATACTCACATCAAGGGAGAACGAATGGACGACCAATCCTCGATTCCACAAGATGTTTCGGCGCAGAAAGTGCATACACCAGTCGTCCTCGCTCAACCAACACCGAGGCGTTATCGACCAGATGATTTCGACTTCTCTAGACTAGCTCCTCAGAACCCCAGATTGGATCAGGATCTAAGAATAGATGGTCAACCAAAGAGACCAGCTAATTGTAAGTCTATGCTGGTTTTGCTGTCTCAGAATCACAGCTGTCGAGATCTTTTCTGAGGCTTACTCTCATCCGCTTTTCTTCTTTTGTCGACTTATCACCTCTCAGCTTTCCTTCTCTTCTCTCGTTGGAGACGGGAGAACCCTGGACATGACTTTGAACATCTCCCCAAAGCTGAATGGTCATCGGCGATAGGTTGGGAATGGAATCATATGGGAGAAGTGAGTGATTGAAGAGATGAAGCCATACCGAAATGGCAAAGAGGTTCTCGAAGCTAACTTGCTTTCACCTCTCCCCTTTCCTCTCTTCAAAATCAGGAACGCAAGAGTGTCTGGACTCAGCACTATAATAGGCTTCGCAAACGAGTTCGATGCTCTCTACGTAAGTCGGTGGCGAACAAAACTGGTTTGAAAGTCGAGACGATGCCGACTTTGCTTGTTCACTTTCGATCTGTACACCTACCTTCAGCCTGACTACAAGTTCACCAGAGTACCAAACCGTCCAAGAAGTGGATCGAATCGCAGTCTCGAGCCTAAATCCAGAAACTCTCCAGTCGGTGGAGTTGGGCCTATCCGTCCCGTTATCAACAGAGCTCACAGATCAGCATCTACTTCTCATGGATCTCTGTCTGTCCTTCAAGGCGCAAGAAGAAGTTCAGACACCCAGCTAGCTTCTCCAACCTATCCTGGTCATCCTTACATTCCTTCAAATCCAAACTACCATCATCAACCTTATCCAATGAGATTCGATCAACGTCAAAGATATCCTTCTTCCGGCCAGAGCTCCAACTTCAATGATCAGTACAAGGACGCTGTTCGCCTACATCCGAACAATGCTTATTACGCTCAACCGTATCAACCTGAGCCAAGTTCTCCAACTGTAGAGAATAGCGGGAATGGGTATTATGCTATGGAAGGTCCTTGGAGCAGAGCTGAGAATAACTCGCCATCTCACTTGAGCGCTCAACTGGAAGGCTTCGTGAGTAATTGATCGGGCTTGTTGGAGGGATACGAGAGTCAAGAGGTGCAGGCAAAGAGTGGAAGTCGTAGCTGTGTTTGAAAGATTCGGGAGTAGGCTCTGGGTGGGAGGACATCATTCAATTGACTCGAATGCGAAGGCAGTCCTTGAGCTTTAAGAGAGATTCGTCTCTGACTCTACCAAACTCCTCACTCTATCCACCTTTTCTCTCTACACTACTCTCTAGCGCTTCCCTGGTTTCTCCGAAAATGACGATCAAGGACCTTTACAGCGCTCCAGCGGTCATCAAGAACAATCCAATCTCTCGACCTGCTTCCGCCAGCTCTCACTCACATTCAGTTCATTCAGACGGAACTTGCAATCCTTCAGAGCTTTCTTTGAACTCTCAATAAGCTTCACATTGTTAAAATCTCCCGTAACGACTTTCAGTAGCTCCTGCACTTTAACGACTTCTCCATCGTGGATCAAAACCCATATAGAAAAACTTCACTTCTCAAATTCGGCACTCGTCTTCTTCTATCCGCTTCACTTCTTCTTGTCTTTGTCTACCTGATCGGTTCTTCTCTTTCATAAATTTCTCATCTTTTTCTACTTCTTTCTGTTGATCTCAACCCCTTTTCCCCGTCCTTTGGTCTCTCGTGGCTCTCTCTTATTGTACTCCGCAATATACCCAATCTTTGCCTTCTGAGAGAGTCCCAAGTGTCTCGCTCAAGTTTCTTTTATGAAATCTATGCCACTGCTCTACATCGTCGTCAACTCCAGACTGTCTCTTCCACGATAAATTGCTAGTATCCAAACGGACGCTGAGCCGAAGTTGGACTTGGTCGATTGGGCTCGAAAGCTGTTTCTTGAATGGGATCTTGAGAAAGAAGGAGGCTCAGCTTAGTCTTAAAAGAGCCAACCTACGTCCTACGACTTCCTATCTGCGTACCCTTCTTTCGCTCTCCCTCGGTTTTCGTCCCTCCCTGCATGTACCTTGACTGACAATTTGTTCCTTAATTTTCGGGACGCAGATCAATGAGTTCGGGTCAAGACGACGTCGCCATTGAGCGGGGGAAAACGAAATGACTGAGCGAATCTACTCAGACTCTGATTGGGCAGTCTTCGGTGACGACGAAACGAGACACGAAAGCCTAATAAATAACATTACAGATGTGTTCTTCATGTACATCATTACAGATCTACTCTTCTCCTTCAACTGGTTCTTCCTTTCTTCTGAAAGCAGCAAACCATTTGTCACCTCCATTCCGAGCGACTTTCTTTCCTTCTTCCGTACTTCCATAAACGACCTTTACGCAAGGATCTTGAACCAAACTTGGATCATCATTTGGGATCCTTTCAAAAGCCGGGAAGTTAGTCAAATGTTCCACCATCCATAAATGAAGATCATGAACGTCGGTGATGGTATAGATGATGCCTCCAGGTCGAAGAACGTAAGCGTATTCGGAAAGAAGAGTAGGTCTGTTTTTCGAGAGGCAAATTGAAGATGGATGACGATGGGAAAGGTCAACTCCATGTTTCTAAAAGGGAGTGGAATCATCGATTTCAGATGTTTCAAGAAAGATGGAAGAGGAAACTATACTCACGAAATGATTCTCGACTTATGTTTCCTCACTTTGAAATGAGGATCAGGAAACAAGAAGAAGATCTTTTTCAATTGACCTCTTTCGAAATAATTGGGCAAGAATTTCATAGCATTCCCTCTAACCACTCCAACGTTTTTATAACCGCCTTCTGCAGTTCTAGCCTTTTGTAAGAGTCTAGTGTTTTGTAAAGATTCGCTATATTCCTCTTCTTCATCTTCATCCTCGTCTGAATCTTCTCCCTTTTTGGATTTCTTCTTTGCTTTTCCTTTCTTCTTACTACTCTCTTTGACTTGATCCTCGGGCTTCGGTTGTTGGACGGAAGTTGAGGAAGTTTCTTCAACTTTGGTACTAGAAACATCCTCCTCAGGATTCGTCTTGATTCGTTTTGAGAGATGAACCTCTTCTTGAGTCTCTTGCTTTGGATCGGAACCATCATTCCTATCCATATCTACGATGAATTTCCCACCTTCAATTCTAGAGGCTGAAGTGGCACCAATTTTCGACAGATATTGATATTGATCATGAGCCAATCTCAGAGCTTCGATCCTGTCGTGAACGTATTGAGTGACTGAAGATCTGATTTCCATTCCTAAGTGGATAAGAAAGAAAAAGGAGAAAGTATATGGAGGAAAAGGGAAGCGTTTTCAGTCGAAAGGACAGCAAACTTCTTTGGCGAATTTCGAGCTACAATTCAGAGAGAAACCCACCCAAGATCAAATTATCCGGAAAAAGAGGAGCCAAATCCATCAACAGACCACCGAAACCACAGCCAATGTCTGCGAACTCGACCTTTCTCTGTTGAGCTCGGGATGATGATTGAAGGGTGGAAGTGGATGAAGAAGATGAGGTGAAGTAATCTGGATAGATCTCAGACCAGTCTTGATCTTGAGGACATGAAGGACTGAAAAAGTTAGATTTCGAGAAACAATGAAGCAAAAACAAGGGAGAAAAGAGTCAGAGTCAAGTCGAGAGGGGAGCCAGAGTCCAAGAAGGTTCTTCTCGAAGTTGCCTTACACTCACTAGACTAGATCATGATCTGAAAAGACGCTTGCATGAGCTCTCTGCCTATACCATCGTTTCTATTCAGGTGAGATGATTGGAGAAGGGAAGATGAAAGCCAACGAGGATGAGAATCTTGTCTTTCCATATTCTTGAAGTGAGTCTTCTCTACTCGAACTCTCCCCTTTCTTTCTCTCTCTCTCTCTCTCTCTGATCTTGTATCAGCAGCGAATTGGGTCCTTACTCAGATGACTGAATTCTTGACTAGCTCACTGATCTGAGGCGAGCCAGCAGATAATGCTCGAATCTTGGAGATTTCCTTCTTGTCTTTGCCATCTTTATTGACTCACCTGAGGCATTACCACTGTCACTGACTTGCCTTTTCCGTTTGATTCATTCTTTGCAACATCTGCTCCAGACTTCCTTCCTCTTTTGGCCATGATTATTGATGCTGTCTGTGATGGTTGTGGAGAGACTTTCGATACTTTCTTCTTTTTCTTTTGTTGCCTCTTCTCTTTGCCTCATTTACAAGCCATGACTTCGGATTCAATCAATCTTCTACCAATTCACTATCAAGAATACATTTCAGACTCTTCTTCCCTTCAGTCAGCCAATACACTCAAACGATCTCTTACGATTCCATGCAACGAGGCTCGCAAAACAAGCTCAACAATCTTCAACTTCTCAAGACGAATCTCCTTCTCCCCAGTTGATCGACTGTCTCTCGACTTTGTGGAGCTTGTCGTCTTCTGAGATAGATCTGGATTTCATCGAGACCGAGCAAGGTCAAGAGAGGATCAAATTGGCAATCTCTGCTTTGCTTCTCTCTAGAAACCTCGTTGCTGGTTCTCGACAGGCTCAAAATGCTGTCTAGTGGGTATTTCGACTTCAGTTCTTGGACAGCCCCTGATTGGAGATCAGTTTCTCAGCTTACTGACTCCAAGAACACTACCCTTCGATCTGTGATGATAGCCGACAGGTCGTTTCTCTACTCCAACTTCTCCATCAAACTTCGTCTTTTGCCTCACTCAATTCTCCAAAACGTAAGTTTCTCCATCTTTATCTCTCCCTAATCTTCATACGTAGCTCAATACTAACACTAAGCTTCGGATCAAATTCTCTGCTCCAACATTAACGAATCAGTTCAACCAGTGACGAGAATCGCTGTTCAGCTTCTTGCTAATCTCATCACTGGAAATGAACCTCTTCAGAAAGATCTCTGGTCAAAGATTACTGATACCTGGCAAAATATAGAAAACGCTTCGACATCTAGGTTCACGGAGGTAAAGAGTGGAGAGTTCGCGAACCTGTTCAGGTGAGGATGAATCCTTTTTCGATCCACGTTCGAAGAAGAGGGATTTATTTTTCCTGAACCTTCTTTTACTTTTTTCTTCGGCTCGGTTTTTGTCAGTCGGATTTTAGCTTCTCCAGATTCAGGTACTTTGACTGCAATTCAAGTTCTGATACTGAACTGTTGTAAATCAAGTTATGCTAGAAGGTAAGGTCACGAATGAAAAGTTGAAGTTTGCAAATTTCCTTTAACTTTTCTTTCCGTCTTTTCTTTTCCTTTCTCTTGACAGTCTGAGTCTATGCAACACTCTAGAGGGAATCCGGATCTTAGCTTCATTCCTCAACACAGCCGAAGCAGCAGTGGAAGAAGATGAAACCGAAGAAGAGAGGTTAGAAACCGAAAATCTAAGCTTTGAAGAAAGAGACCAATCTGAAGGAGAAAGGTTATCTCAAAAATTAGGGATTATCTACCCGATTCTCACTCATCTATTCTCACTGAGGCTTTTCTCGAAGATCTTTCAAAATCTATCTCTAGCTCTCACATCTTCGATCGTCGAAGAAGAAGAGCAGGAAGATACCTTAGGTGATTTGACGAATCTGATCACTGAACAGCTGACTTTGCTGAAACTTCTAGATTCATATTTACACTTCAAAACTTCTTGGATAGATTATGGAGATGAGAACTTAGTGGGAGATTTCCCCGCTGATCAGGAAGAGAAGGATTTAGAGATTCTGATAGATTGGTTTCTGAAAGTTTCCAAGATAGCTCAGAATATAATGTTGGACTCAATGAATGTCAGTGGAGATCTAGAGAAACTAAAGACTGGAGAAATGAAAAGACTACAAGAGTTTAAATTGGAATCTTCACATAAAGTCTTGGTGTTGACTTTGCAGTGTTTGATCGCCATTTGCGTTTCGACAGAAGGAGAGAATGCAAAACAGAGGTTTGAAGAGAGTTTCAAGTCTTTGGAAATTGAAAATAAAAATCAATCATCAAATCAAGTAGAGGGAATTGGGTTGATCAGGGAAGGAAAGAAAGTTTTGGAAAGGATGAGATTAAGAGAAAGTGGCGTCGTTGAAGAGGCAGTCGGTGAGTCTTTTGAATTTCGAGATGACGAACGTCTCTTCAGCTTTACTTACTTTCAGCATACCTTTGCTTAAATCTCATCCTTCTCATCCTTCTACAGCCCTCTTACAGGTGACATCGAAATATTCCCCAGCCATTTCCCCCTTCAGACCTTTTCAATCTGGTCCTGCCCCCGAATCTCATTCTCTCACCTCTACAGGTTCAGCTCCACCCATCCCAATTCCAGTCTCCGCATCTTCTCCCAATTCAAATTCGAATCAGACTACCATCAAGAACGCGACTACGGGTGGAGGATTGGCTTATCTGAAACGAGATCTAGTAAGACTTTTGGGAGTTCTGGCTTATTCTCCACCAAAGAGATACAAGGAAGAGAATGAAAATACTTCCAAAATTATCAAGGATGTTCAAGATAGAGTAAGAGAATTGGGTGGATTGTTTGACGTCTTGAACTTGACGAATTTGGACGAATTGAATCCTTGTGAGTTAGAGCTTAGACCGCGACGGCTTCATTTTCCTTGACTTCTTTCGCGATTTTGTCTTCTAGACTGACGCTTTTCTTCTTTTCTAACCATCTTCTTAATTTAGACATTCGCGAACATGCTATCTTCACATTGAGGAATCTGTTGGCCTCCAATCAAGAATCTCAGGATTTGGTGGCTAAGCTGCGACCTTTGGAATCTAATGGGAGTTAGGGAGTAGCAATGGTACTTGATTTGTGATTTTGTATTCAATTTTCTTACATCATTAAATTCGACGATCTGAACTGAATTGAGTTGAGGTGACACGATTTTTGGGTCCTTCATCGAGCGCGACTTTCTTGTTCTCGAAACATCACACCCCTCTCCTCATCTCAATCTCACAATCACCATGCCTCCATCAAGAGGAGGAGGACCTCCAAAAACATTCGGACTGACCTCGAACAGAGGAAGAGGGACATTCAACAAGAGAGGAGGAGGAGCAGGAAGAAATTACAGAGACAAGGCTTCAATGTCAGCGATGGCTTCTCTAACTACAGCAGCAGATCAATCTACAATCAACGAGGATAGATTCGCAGAAACAGCCATGAGAGATGAAATAGATTCAAGATTAGGATTCGAAAGATTAGAATCAGGATCAACAAAGCAAGCCTGGTTAGTCAACATGCATCCTACTTTGATTCCAGATCCAGATGGCATCTCTCCAAGTGGGAAAAGTGCTGTAGACTTTTACTTCATTCAAGACGATTCTTCTTCCTTCAAAGTCACTTTACAATTCCAACCTTACTTTCTGATCGGTTGTAGACCTTCAACTGAATCCACAGTGGAAGAATGGTTAAAGAGGAAATACGAATCAAAGATTTCAAAGATAGAAAGGCAAAGAAAGGAGGATTTGAAATTACCAAATCATTTAATGGGTCATTCTAGAATATTGTTGAAATTGTCCTTTCATAACGTACACGATCTATTAGACGTTAGGAGAGAAATCTTACCAATGGCTCAGAAATCCATAAAGAAGAGAGATGCCATTGATACCTATGCTGATGTTCTAAGTGCAAGTTCTAATCTAGAAGGTATGGAGACTTCTCTAGCTGGAGGTGGAGATGCAGCAATGGATATTGGATTCGAAGATGATTTGATGAATCCAGATTGGATGAGAGATCAAGATGGCGATGGTTGGAGTGGGAATATGGGTAAAGGAAAGAAGAGAAAAGGTGCTGGTGGGAATGCTAATGGAAATGGCAATCATCAGAATCTAGATCCAGAGGAATGCATCGTAGACATTAGAGAGTACGACGTTCCTTATTATCTTAGAGCTGCCATCGATAAACGTGAGTGCAAGAGATGCAAGAGGGGATTGGGAAAGGGAGATAAGAGATTGGAGTACCTACAAAGCGTGAAACGCGTTGGAAGTTTGATTGGAAATGACATGAATAATTTGATGCTCGAATGAAAGGCATCTCGATATCGAAACACGTCGAAAACGCGAGGAATGGAGGTTGGAGGAGGTGAGGTAGAGGACAGAGCGTGAGAAGCTTTCTCCTCTTGGAACAACTCTTCCTTCAGATCTCTCCCTTCTAAGGTTTGACATTGAAAAAGAGCTCAGATTTCGCTTGTTTGAGAACCGCACAGACAGCTGCACCAACCATCTTGATTCTATCTTTGCTTTCTCTCCACTTCCTTCTCTCTCCCTCAACCCATTTCTCGTTTTCCTCGCCTTCTTCAGACATTCGAGTAGGACTCTGGTACGACGTCATCTTCTCGGAAGGAACCATTTCATTGAGATCAGTTCCTGAAAGGGTGAAGAGAGCCGAACCTGTGGTTCTGGCTTTCGACATCGAGACTACCAAACAACCTTTGAAATTCCCAGATGCTCAAACGGATTGTGTAATGATGATCTCTTACATGGTGGATGGTCAAGGTTTCCTGATCACCAACAGAGAAATCGTTAGCGAAGATATCGATGATTTCGAGTACACTCCAAAGGACGAATATGAAGGTCCTTTTATCATTTTCAATGAACCCGATGAGGTGAGCTTTGCAAATCGAGATCTGATATAACTCTTTTTGTCATTCGATAGCTGATGTTCTCTTCTCTTTTGCCTTCCGCATTCCCAGCTTTCTCTGCTCCATCGATTCTTTTCTCATTTCAGAGAAGTTCGTCCAACAGTCGTTGCTACTTACAATGGAGATTCCTTCGATTTCCCCTTCTTGGACGCAAGAGCTACTCTTCATGGATTGAATATGGGATACGAGATCGGTTTCTCCAAGGATGCAGAAGAGGAATACAAGAGTCAAGCTGCCGCTCACATGGACTGCTTCAGGTGAGCATCGAATCTTTGGAAACCAAAAGCGAATGATGGATCGATTGTCTGATCGAAGTCTCTATTCCTCCTCTCTCCCTTTTCCAAATCGTCAGATGGGTCAAACGTGACTCTTACCTTCCTCAAGGTAGTCAAGGTCTGAAAGCAGTCACAGTAGCCAAATTGGGTTATGATCCGATGGAGTTGGATCCAGAAGTCATGACTCCGTAAGTCTCTCGAAGAATAGATACCTCGAAACTGAACTCTTCTGAGTTCCTCAGCTAACCTTTACCATTCTACCGTCTTCATTCTACAGCTACGCAATCGAACAGCCTCAAACTCTAGCTCAGTATTCGGTTTCCGATGCCGTTGCTACCTACTACCTCTACATGAAATACGTTCATCCCTTCATCTTCTCTCTATGCAACATCATCCCTCTCAATCCAGACGAGGTCTTGAGGAAAGGGAGTGGAACTCTCTGTGAGACTCTACTGATGGTGGAAGCTTACAAAGGAAACATCGTCATGCCTAATCGACATGTGGATCCGGATGAACAGATGTTCGATGGTCATCTTCTGCAGAGCGAGACTTACGTAGGAGGTCACGTAGAAGCTTTGGAAGCTGGAGTCTTTAGAAGCGACATTGCCACCAACTTCAAGATTGATCCAACAGCAGCTCAGGAGGTGAGTCGAGAATGAGAATCGAGATTCGGATCGATTGTTACTTGAGACCGAAGATTAACTCCCGCTTCTCTCCTCTTCTTTCTCTCTCTTTTCAGCTCATCGATCAACTAGACGACGCTCTCAAATTCAGCATCACTGTCGAAGGAAAGATGGATCTGGACGACATTACCAACTACGACGAAGTCAAGGACGAAATCCAATCAATGCTGGAAGTGATTCGAGACGCTCCAAACCGAACCGACAAGCCTCTCATCTACCATCTGGACGTGGCAGCGATGTATCCGAACATCATGTTGTCCAATCGACTCCAACCGGATTCAGTCGTCGACGAAGCTACCTGCGCTACCTGCGATTACAACAGGCCAGGCATGAAGTGCGACAAGAAGATGGAATGGGCTTGGAGAGGAGAATTCTTTCCGGCAAAGAAGGACGAGCTGAACATGATCAGGCATGCTCTAGCTTCCGAATCTTTACCTCCGAAATGGCCTGGTGGAGATCGAAGGTCTTTCGACGATCTGAGTCAAGCTGAAAAGACTGCTCTACTTCACAAGAGATTGGGAGATTATTCTAGGAAGGTCTATAGGAAGACTCATGAGACCAGGACGGTGGTTAAAGAAGCTACGATCTGTCAAAGAGAGAATCCTTTCTACATTGACACTGTCAGAGATTTCAGAGATCGTCGTTACGAATACAAAGGCCTTCACAAGACTTGGAAGAAGAATCTGGACGTAGCCAACTCCAACTCTGAATCTACTCTGGGAGAAATCGCTGAAGCCAAGAAGATGATCGTTCTTTACGACTCTCTCCAATTGGCTCACAAGTGTATTCTCAACTCTTTCTACGGTTACGTCATGAGGAAAGGAGCTAGGTGGTACTCTATGGAAATGGCTGGTATCACCTGTCTCACTGGATCTAGTATCATCCAAATGGCTAGAGTTCTGGTCGAGAGAATTGGTAGACCTTTAGAACTCGATACCGATGGAATCTGGTGCATGCTTCCTGGAGCTTTCCCAGAGAACTTCAACTTCAAGACCAGCAACGGAAAGAAGTTTGGAATCTCTTATCCTTGTACAATGCTCAATCATCTCGTACACGAGAAGTACACCAATCATCAATACCACACTCTAGAAGATCCAAAGACTGGGAAGTACAAGATCCACTCTGAGAATTCCATCTTCTTCGAATTGGACGGCCCTTATCGAGCTATGATTCTACCTGCCAGTAAGGAGGAAGACAGACTCCTCAAGAAGCGTTACGCTGTTTTCGAAGAGGACGGATCTCTGGCTGAACTCAAAGGTTTCGAAGTCAAGAGAAGAGGAGAGCTTCAACTCATCAAGGACTTTCAAAAGCAGATCTTCGAGAAGTTCTTGCTAGGTGACGATCTCATTCAATGTTATGCTGCCGTAGCCAAGGTCGCCGATCAGTGGTTGGACGTTCTCTACTCTAGAGGAGCTACTCTCCACGACGCAGAGCTCATCGATCTCATCGCTGAGAACAAGAGCATGTCGAGGACTCTGCTCGAGTACGGATCTCAGAAATCAGCTGCCATCACTACTGCCAAACGTCTAGCTGAATTCCTCGGAGCTCAAATGGTCAAGGACAAAGGTCTAGCATGTAAATTCATCA
The DNA here is from genome assembly GCA_030280995.1 of Hemileia vastatrix. NCBI lineage: Eukaryota > Fungi > Basidiomycota > Pucciniomycetes > Pucciniales > Zaghouaniaceae > Hemileia > Hemileia vastatrix. The sequence continues at coordinate 43,596 of JASXTE010000134.1, forward strand.
TCTCTGCTAAACCTCATGGAGCTCCAGTCACCGAGAGAGCTGTTCCAGTAGCTATCTTTGGAGCTGAAGCCGACATCAGAGATCATTATCTTCGAAGGTTCTTGAAGGACCCAGGTCTTACCGACTTTGATCTTCGTAGCATTCTCGATTGGGAATACTACATCGAAAGATTCGGAGGAGTCATCCAGAAGCTCATCACCATTCCAGCTGCCATGCAGAAGGTTCCCAATCCAGTTCCAAGAGTTCGTCATCCAGACTGGCTCTTCAAACGTATAGCCAAGAAGGAAGACAAGTTCAAGCAAAGGAAGTTGACTGACGCTTTCCAACCTGGTCAACGTTTTGGTCCGATGAAGTCCAAGTCGACTCTGGCAGACGCTCCCATCGACGAAGACGACTTTGAGGAGATCGGAAGCGAAAACGTCAAAGCTGGAAAGGGAAAGAAGAACAAGGAACCAAGACCTGAAGTCCCTCTTCCCGATGTCACCGATGACTATCGTGGCTGGGTGTCTGTCATGAGAAAACGCTGGTCGAAACGTCGTCAAGAGCGTAAGAAGGAGCTCAAATCTCTCGGTCTCACCTCGAAGACTGCAGCTGCAGCTGCTCGTTCTGCTCCAGCTCTGGGAGCCGGTCGTATGGCTGAACTCCTCTCTCGAAGATCTGCTGGAATGGCTACATCGAATTGGGACGTGATTCAAATCTGCCCTTCATCTCGTCCTGGAGAGTATCGTCTTTGGGTCCTGGTCGAGAATCAACTGCAATCTTTGAAGCTCAAGATCCCTCGACAATTCTACATCAACTTCAAGTCTTATCCTACTTCCAACACTTTCATCGAAGGTTACACTGCCGAACAACAAGTTCGAACGTTACCTCGAGGAGCTCAATGCCGTTATCTCTTCCTGATCACGGTTGCCGAAGACATCTACCTCGAAGAAGAAGCTCACTTCTCTCAACTTGTCAATCATCCAAACGTCGAGGGAGTCTACGAGATGCAAGTTCCGCTGGACATTCGTGCTCTCGTCAAGCTTGGATCTACTTGCTCGTTGATTGGAGGTACTGTACCCAAGCTCAGCAAAGGTCTCGATTCAGGTTTCGAGCTCAGTGACCTCCAAAAACCGAGTTCAGGTTCTTGGGGCCTCAACAAGGAGCCTTATCTCAAGAACGGAATCTCCATCCGTTACTTCTACCTCTATCACGCTTCGAGAGATGGCAGACATATCTTCGGTCTCTTCTCCCCAGACGGAGAGGCCAAAGTTCACGTAGTAGATTCCGCTGGTCTTCGTCAACTTCCCAACTTGGAAACGATGTACTCCGACAGAGCTGAAAAGATGAAGACGGTAGGAAAGGTGGTGGACGGAGAAGGAGTCTTCACCTATCCAGACTCGATCAAGTTCGAACTTCAAGTCCATCGAAACGAAGGCAGAGCTCTCAAAGCCTTGGCCAAAGATCTGAACACGATGCGTACAGCTCGTCAAGGAGCTTCGATACTCTGTCTTTCCTCTTCTCAACCTCAAGCTTACTACGAAGAGAAGATCGGATCAGCTTTGACTGATTTTCCGATCCTGTCGATCTCAACTTCGGTCAAAGACGACGCTCTTCCAGCTCTAGGATGGCAAATCTACGGAGCTCGTCGTATGTGCAATGGATACCTTCGTATCTCTGAATTTGTCAGCAACTGGATCAAGCTAGCCTCAACTCTCGACGTGCCTGTGTGCAACATCGAGAATGACTTCTCATCTTTCGGAGCTGACATCGACTTTGCTCGAAGGCTAGCGAAGAACGACATGGTTCTCTGGTGGTCTCAGACTCCTCAACCAGATCTGGGAGGTAGAGAAGAGGATACCAACGGAACTTCTGGAGCCTGGGGAGACGAAATCGACAACGACGGAGGATTGGAACTCTCGAATCCTGGCTGCTACTCCAACGTCACTTTCGAAGTGACCCTCAAAGATCTAGCCATCAATTCGGTCATGCAATCCGGCACTGTCAACGACATTGAAGGATCTGGAGGAGGTTCGATGGCCTTTGACAGCGCCTCTCGTAACTTGGACGAGTATGCAAAAGGAACTGCCAACACCGACGCTGTTCTGGGAGATTCCGTCTTGACCTCTCAAGTCTTCCTGGCCGTCAAGAGTATGGTTCGTAGTTGGTATCTAAGCAAAGCCAAAGGTCGTACCATACACTCTCCACTGCTAGCCGATCACTTCTGGAGGTGGGTCTCTAATCCAACTTCTGCCATGTACGAACCAGCTCTTCATCGATTCTTGAACGGATTGATGAGAAAGACTCTTCTTCAACTTTTGGCGGAATTCAAGAGGCTCGGAGCGAACATCGTATACGCCTCCTATTCTCGAATCTTCCTTCTCACCAGCAAGCCAACAGCAGGAAGTGCAGCTGCTTATGGTCGATACCTCATGAGCGCCGTCACTAGTCGAGATCTCTTCAAGCACGTCAATCTAGAGATCGAGCATTGTTGGGAATATCTTCTCTGGATGGACATCGCTAACTTTGGAGGAGTACTTTCGACTGATCCTGAAGGTAGTCAGCTTCGAGAAGCAGCAGGAGAAGAAGAAGACATCGATGCCAACAAGACGGAGATGAATTGGAACATCGCAAGTTTCTTACCTCCAGCTGTAGAAGATTTTTTTTCAAGGTAGTGGCTCACTTCATTCATCGTCTCTATGAATCAAAGAGGAAGACTTCCCGCTGCTCTGGAGAGGACTCCGATGAGAATCATTCATCGTAATCTGAACCAAGCTGGAGAAGAGGAAGAATCAACTGGTCAAGACGTTGGAGAAGTGGAGGAAACTTTGAAAGAGAAGGAAACAAAGTATGCTCAAACTTTGGTTCGTCATCAATTGACTAGAAAGATTCTCAAAGCGGTCTCTGAAATCAACAGCGTCTCTTCTCAAGTTGCAAGTGATCCAGATGCAGATGAAAGTTTGATCGAAGCTTGGTCTTTCCCAATTAGACCTGGAGCTTATCTTCAAGCCAAAGGACCAGCCTTAGAATTCATCAAAACCATCTGTGCAGTCCTAGGTCTAGCAAGAGAACTCTCATCCGAAGTTGGAGTCTGTCGTCGTAACGCTTTGGAACTGATTGGAATCCGAGAATTCTCTCCAGAAGCCGAATGGAGGAATCCTTGTGCACCATTCAGGGTTTCAAGAGTCATTTGCAATTTCTGTCAAGATGAGAGAACTTTGGATCTATCCAGAGATTCCGATTTGATGCCTTCGATTCCAGGTCAAGCTTTGGAATGGAAATGTTCCAAATGTCAATATCCTTATGATAGGACTGGGATTGAAAGCAAATTGGTCACTAGAGCTCATTCTTTATTATCTGCTTATTCTCAACAGGATTTGAGATGTAATAGATGTGGTGGAGTTAGACCTAATAATGTGGCTGCTCATTGTGATTGCTCTGGTTCTTGGGGAACTACTATCACTAGAAGGGAAACTCTTAGAAGATTGAGATTGATGCAAACTGTTGCTAAATATCATGCTATGGAGTTGTTGGAATGCGCTGTGGATGGTTTGATAGAATTGATTTGAGCCCATTCATCCATCTTTCGAAGTGATCATTGTCCGTCCACTCTCTTTTATCTCTGTCTCTTCTTCTTTCCATTTTGTTGTGGTTTCTTTTTCTTTCTCTCCTATATGTCTTTCGAGGTTTCTTGTTTTGATCTTTGCATCTGGCCTCCGTTCTCAACTTTACCATCTCTCTTGTATTTTAAAAAGTGTCTCACTATTTCTCCATCATCTAACAAATCAATCGAACCAAATCTCCAACAATCTCAATAGAACCCATTCATATCGACACTCTTTGAGGACTGTCTGATAAGGGAAGAGGAAGAAGAATTGCGAGAATACCTTTTGAATAGAATACAGAAAGAAAGAAGACTGGCAAGATTGACTAGGGATCTTCAGGGCCTTCACCTCCTGGAATAAGCTAGATATGAAGAAAGATACCAGAAAAACGTGAAGAAGAAGTCGATCAGCTCAAAGAGAGGAGGATTCGAGGAGTAAGAGCTACGAAGCTATCGAAAGCACTTCTCTCGAGTCGAAAGAAGACAAGAGGAAAAGAAAAGAGACTCACCATGCAAATGTTGTTTCCGTTGAGAAGGGTCTGTTTCAGTTTCGTCGTTTTCCTTCCTTCTGGTGTGTTCTCGCTGAGGGAGAGAAGAAGGGGGGGGGGGGGGGGGGGGGGGGGGGGGGGGGGGGGAAGATGGCAATAAATAGAGAGAGAAGAGAAATAGACGGACAAGATGAGCTTTCAACTCAAAAGCACCGACTCAGTCAAAACTCGGGGTTTTCAGAATCTGAGAAAGTGAATTTCGCCACTCACTATTCGGTGACGTCCTCCAGGACCATGTCTGCGATGATTAGAGAGCGAGAAGGTTGATGAGGGAGAAGGGCAAGGTTAGAAGTTGGGGGTCTACCTGACGCTATCCTACTGAGAGCTCTTTATTTGTTCAGAGATGCTTGCAGCAGACATCCCAAATACAATTTCGACAATCTAAAGATGAACGATAACCAGAGACCTGGACCAAAAGAGAGTCAAGGGAGCATCTTGTGCCATCTCCATTACTCAAGTCTCTATCCTTGCTTCCTTGCTCCTCTGACGGATAATGTCGTATGGCTTGAGTGTACTGATTGTTGATCTTTGATCTGACTTTCTACTCACTAACGTAATCGTCGAAACCGAGTAGAGTTCCAGTGAATTCCCTTTCACTCTTCATGACGACCCAAATGCTGCTTCCAATGCATCGATCAATCAGCTCCAACGGCAAAATCGTCGACGCCATGTTTGTGAGACCTTGCTTCTGGTTTTAGTTACTCTTGAATGGCTAAACTGCTCTGCTCTGTCTACTTGAGGATTGATGAGATTAGAGCAAGATAGTCGATGTGGTTCGAGAGCAACCTTGGAGAACTCTTCTTGTCCTACTACCACTTGCTTCCATCTTTCTTCTATCATGTCTGCTTCTCCCAAGGAACAAGATGCGGATGTAGACGTGGAAATGAATGACGCTCAATCAAATCATCAAGAAAATCAATCTCAAGAAGCAGAGGAGACGACGACAAAGGATGCTCGAGAAGATCAGCAACAAGATCAAGACGCAGACGCTCAAGACGATGGGGCAGACGATCTGTTCGGAGGTGAAGACAGTGACGAAGAAGAAGAAGAAGATGCTCAGCCAGTCAGACAGAGACAAAGACAGCAGCAGCAGGATGACGATGACGATGATGATGAAGAGGATGCAGTTAGAAGACCTTCTCAGAAGAAGCAGACTCGTATTCAGTGAGTAGGCGGTGTGGGACTTTGTTCTCAATCAATTTGCAGAAGTTTGAGAAACGATTAGAGTTCATTTCAGTCAGTCGAGCAATGTGGAAGAGGAAAAGATCCAACTTTGAAGATTCGATAGCTACATGGATGGCTTTCCACTTTTTATCGATCCTCTCTTCTTCAAGCTCTCTCCTCGATGTCCTTTTTGATACTCTTTAATTGAATTCCAAGAGACTGTGGCACTCATCATCTACTCCTTGCCCATCTCAATGCCCCAATTCAGATCCGAGACTCCATCCGCCAAATCCACTTCTCCTCAACCTCAACCTCAACCTCAACCTCAACCTCAACCTCAAGCCTCAAGATCAACTTCACCCTTAGGATCAGAAGCAGAAAGATTACAAAGGTTAGAATATGAAGAAGAAGAAGGTGAAATGGATCCAACGAAAGCTGGAGAAGATTATGAGGAAAAGGTAGCTAAAATCTTTTTACCTCAAGTACCAGTTAGAAGGACAAAGAAACATTACATTGCTAGATTACCTAACTTTTTGCAATATAGAAAGGAAGCTTTCGATAGAGATGATTATGATCCTGAATCCGATGAGGTCGTAGTGGATGATCAAGGTGGGAGAATCAAAGATGAAGGTTTGAAAAGTCTTTTGAAAACTGAAAATACTATTAGGTGGAGATGGAGTGATGAGATTGATGAAAATGGAAATAGAGTGAGTGGATTAGAAGATTTCTTGGTAGAATCTAGAAAGTTGGATTTCTAAAGAGGTCGAGAGAGGCTTTTTCGTCTTGGAAGCTGAACCTCATCTTTTTCGTTCCTCTCTCTTCAGGTTCCAGAGTCCAATGCTCGCATAGTGAAATGGTCAGATGGTAGCATGTCACTCCAATTAGGAGATGAACTATTTGACATTACTCAACAAACCGAAGGTAGAAGTTCAAACGTCAAAGGTTCTTCAGGAACGAATACTCCTAAAATCAATGGTCATAATAATAGACCAGCTACCTCTTTAGAATTGGATTCTATTTCTCAAAACATTTCAGAAAGTCAAGAAGCTAGTCAAAGTCAAACTCAATTCACTGGAGGTCCTTCATCTTCATCCTCATCTCAAGTCAATCTTTCTTCTTCTTCTTCAACTAGTAATAGTAATCCAACTCCATTGACTTATCTAGTAGTTCCATATGCACACGAAAAAGTCTTACAAACCGAATGTCCAATAGAAGCCACTCTTTCCTTCAGACCAACGAATTTGAAATCTGAAACTCATAAGAAATTGGCTCAAGCTGTTAAACATCATAAGACTACTAGAGTTGCACAAACTGAAGCTCAAGGTTTGGATCCTGAAGCTCAAGCTGAAAAGAAAGAAAAGGAATTGAAAGATCAAGAGAGAAAGAGGAAATTGGCAGTTAGAAAGAAAGCTATTGCTGAAGGATTGATAGATGATGATGAGGAATTGGATTTGGGTTCAAGAAGAAGAGGTGCGGCTAGATTCGCTTCTTCGACGACGAATAAGAAGAAAGGTAGTGGTGGTGGTGGTGGTCGTAAAGGTGGAGATGATTCTATGGATGAAGATGATCAAGATGATGAAGAGGAAGAGGAAGAAGAAATGTCGGACGATGATGGTGGTAGAGGAATTGAAAGAGGATCGAAAAAGAAATCAGATAGGAAAATGAGAGATAGAAATGAAGAGAAAATCATGGATGATTTCATTATTGATGATGATTCTGATGATGATGAAAATGGTAAAAGTGGTGGTAAGGGTGGAGATCAATCTGGTAAGAAGAAAGCTTTCAATAGAGATTTCAGTGATGATGAGAGCGAAGCTGATGACATTGATATTGCTGAAGCAAGAATCGTGAGTAAAGAGAGATAAGAGTTTGGATGGTGAATGGCAGGACAAGCAGGGACACGAATCTGACCTTACTAATTCTTCTGTCTATTACTCTTGCTCTTCAAAAATCCAGGCTCAAGATGAAGCGGATAAGAAAGCTAGAAAGACAGCCAACCCTGCAGATGATGAAGAAGGAGGAGCTGACGCTTCTTCTCAGCAGAAGAAGAGGAAAACTATCGTAGAGGATAGTGATGACGAGTAACTTGTATTCTACTTTTATTCTCAGCGTTTTGCAATCTAGGTTCTGTGCAAAAGAGTCGTCGCATCGCGAGTGCCAGCTAGTCGTTCTGCTCGAGCTAGAACTTAAAGAAAAGACTGATATCTATCTTATTCCTTCTCATTTTACTTTCAATATCCTTTGGACTTCATCTTGAAATCGAAGCACAAGCCGAAAACAGCTCGGACAAGAGGGCGGTTCAATCTTTACATGAGAATCGGTATAGAACAGAGGTCGAGCGGGGGATCAAGATTGAGCAGCGTAAACATTCCGTCTCTCACAGCGAATTCCCTCTCTCTCTCACAACTTTGATTTTCTTTCTTCCAATGCTCTTTCTTCGTCCCAAAGACCACCTTTGATCACTGCTCCATCTTTCACGATCTCAGAAGCGGAATCAAAGTTCTTACTCTTTCCCTTCTTTGAAAAAGCGCTTCTCAGATGTTCGACGAAGATTTTCGGTTGTTCGAGAGCGGCAAAGTGTCCTCCAGCCGGACTCTTTGCATACCACCTCAAGTTTCCAGTGTTTTGAACCCAATTGGAGGGGACGATTCCTGTAGAGGCGAAGAAATTAGAGGAAATGAGTTCTCTTTTTGCTTTCTCGAGTCACACGCTCGACGGTTGTGCCCATTCTGGCCTCTGATAAACTCACCCGTCAGCTCTTTGGGAAAGCCACTGTAACCGAAAGGAACTTTGATGAAGTTCTTTGGATCTTTGTGCAGTTCCGAAAGGAGAGGATTCGTACCGTAAACTAGAAAAGAAGTCCCGATACAGCCAGTGAACCAGTAGAGACTGACGTCCTTCAAGACTGAATCTAACGTCATGGTAGGTGAAGATCCCATTGCAACGAAAAAGTGCCCAATCCAAGAGAGGAGTCCGACTGGAGAATCGATTAAACTTGCAGATAGCTGTGCTGGCCTAGTCCCTTGTATGTTGTAGTAGGCCATGCTTTTGGCTGGAAAAAGCAAAAGCGAGAAAAGGGTCAGGCTGGGAAGATAGAGATGGATACTAGGACGAAGAGACCGACTTCATAAAGACTCACTCGAAAAGGCCAGAGACTTAGAGAGAGACAACCTTGCCTCTTCCGACAAGGTCCAACTCGCGAGACTAAGCAAGACGCTGCTTGGTAGAAGTCTGGCAAGCTTTGTGAAAGCGTTCTCTGCAGGTCCACAAGGACAGAAATTCAAATGAACAGCTCGACAACCACTTCCATCTTCGAAAGAAAACTTGGCTCCAAGGACTCTGCTGTGAGGACTACCCCAATCTCCTCCATTTGTTGCATACTTCGAGTATCCCAGTCCAAACATGAGAGCGTTCAAGATTCGAGAATAAGAATCTACTCCAGAGGTAGCTCTACTTGGAGGTGGAGACGACCAACAGTAGCCTGGTAAAGATGGGACTACCACATGAAAAGCGGGTAGATCGGGGTCGTTAGGTTCCGCTAATGACTCGATCATGTGGTGGAATTCGTAAAAACTGGGAGAATAGAGGAGAAGGAGAGAGTCAGAACTTTGGAGCTCCCACCTCGATTCTCTATCTGCTCACCTTCCAGGCCATCCATGAAGGAGCATCAAGGGAATTGCATCTGATCTTGAGGATCTGAGATGAACAAAGTGTAGATCTGATGGCACAGGAGAGAGAAATGGGTCAGCGAGATTGCTCTTTCTTCATAACGAACGAACGAACGAATATCCGTAACTCACTGCACCAGTCGATCTTTGTCGTGAAGTGCTCGAAGCGATTCAAATCATCTTCGAACTTTTGAAAATCCAAATGTTCCCATTCCTTGGTCCATTCTTTCAAGGTAGAGAGCTTTGGATGCAGTTCCATCGAGAAAGCCTCTTCGGCTGGAAGAATGCCTTCTGTACCGAATCTTGCATTTGAAGCCTTGCTCTGAGATCTGAGATGGCTGCTTCTCCAAATTCAACTTTGAATGGAGTTGGAGTAGAGATGGTTGGAATCTCGGGCTTTTTGTTGGACATGGTTGGTGTTGAGGAAAGAGAAATGTAAGAACTTCGAGATTTGTTCTTCTGCAGACGCACGGACCGAGTGAGCACCGAGTAGGCCTGATGATACACTTCTCCAATCCTTGTTGATCTTGACTATAATCTTTTCTTACTGATGTGAATCTTTGTTACAAAAGAATGAGCTCCTCAAGTGATAGTCTCTTCTTGCCTGGCCCTCTCCGAAACCTTCTCTCTCGTCTTCGACTGCTGCTTGCTCGATCCGCTCCAACGCGACTCATTTTCATCTTCTCAAACCCACCCCGGAGCTTTGGAGACTTTTTTGTCACTTGTCCAACATTGTCGCTTGACTGTCGTCGGCTGATAGCCCCTGTTGAGCAGACTTGTCTCTTTCAAATCAACAACCTCACACGCACGCAAACAGCAGAGAATAAGAATAGAGAATAGAATTGAAAGAAAAGACGAGAGCTGACGCTAAAGTCTTTGTCAGATAAGCCAGTACAAGTCATTAAGAGAGACAAAGGAATGAGAATTCCGTGGCGAAGACGCGAGAAGAAGATTCCGAAACCAACTCTTCTCAGTGAAGGGTCATTTTAGGTGGCTCCGATCTTGTGAAGATACTGTGAGGGAAAAACGAAAGGTAAGTGAGCATGAGCCAGGAGAAGAAACAAACAACCGAGAGTGACTTGGTTAAGTTTTGTCTTGTTCTTCTTTACTCACCCCGGTACAAATGTCTTCGCCGTACGGCTTCGAATTGAGGTTTTTGGGTATCCAGCCGTATTTCAATCCGTCTTGGTACGACCAATCCAAAGCATTTCTGGAGAGTGGAAGGAGGAAGAGAGAGAGAAAGTATTTTGTGAGGCGAAGTTGATTGACGGCAAGTCATCGTTGTTGGTGACGACGATTGAATCTAATGATTACCTGTTTTTCCAAGCCCAAAAGATCCAGCCTCCTTTTCCTCCGGATTCGAAAACTTCTTGCTGAGTTGCAAAGTTCAAAGCCATGAAAGCCTGTGGATTAGGGAGAGGGTCAGAAGTTGCGTTAGCTTCGACTCGTCTGTCGCGCGCGACAGTTCGAGATACTGACCATGTATTTCGTAGAGTAAGGATACTGTGTTCCGTTTTTGGGAAACTTCACTGGACCGACGGGAAGATCACGAAGCTCACTGAGATGAAAGGTAAGATCAAGAGTGTTTTAAGTACGCAGAGAAGAGGACTGTACCTTTCGATTCCAAGGAAACACTCACGGACTGTCAGCATTTGGACCTGAAGATCCAAAAATGGTCAAAATAAAGAGTCAAAATGGTGTCAGAACTCAACTCATCTCACTGTTGGTAGATCTTCTACTCACCGTTACAGGAGAATTCTCCAGCAATCGAAGGATAATACTGTTGACTTTGAGTAAAGCTGTCCTGCAAGTTGCAGACTTGTTTCAATCTAGCTTTATCTTTGGCGCGCTTCTGACTGTCCCCATAAACAAAGTACGGGTGCGTATCAAGTACAACTCTGTGTCTACCAACGCCTGTCCAAAAGTCTTGCCAGTATTGAAGTCCTTGGAAAGCGTCGTGAGCAGCCATCAAAAGATTTCCAGCTTCGGTCTGATTGTTTGGATGTCCGATTGCATAATGGGAATAACGATAGTACTCGTTGACTAAGTTTTGAATCTTACCTGAACTATCTTGTAGTCCCCATGGCTCGTTTACGGGTTCGATCTTTAAGAAAGAGAGAGAATGGCGTATCAGAATCAAAGCGATCAAGCTAGAAAGAGTAGTGAGCCACTCACGGCAGTGACTGTTCCTTTATATTTGTCTTTGGAAAACTCGCTGATCAAACGATTGATAGCTAATTTGGTTCTGAAGTAGTATCCTGGCCCATCAGCCCAATGAGGAACACCAGTGGCATGTCCACTGTTGTCGTAACCTGAAAGTTCGAGAGACGATGTTCAGGTTCGAGAGACGATGTATCGGAGGGGATGGTAAGTCTAGATAAAGATATTCAGCAGTTGCGATAGGCTACGTACCATTTTGACCTAGAACCGGAGTGCCAAACAGCGAGTGGGTGCAAAAAAGAAGGAATGGAGATTCAGACGTTTGAGCCCAGCCGCGTCTCGAGCCAGAAAAACATACGAAGACTACTCACTCGCCGGGACACTGTGTAGGTCAATCCAGACCTTGAGACCATACTTTTTGGCCAACAGAACACCTTCTTTCAACTTCTTGAAACGGTTCAAGCTAAGGTAGGGAACAGTTGGTCCAAAGGTCTCTGGGAAGGCGAAGTGTGGAACAGGAATTCTGACGTGGTTCAAGCCTGCAGCCTTTATGGCTTTCCAGTCATCTTCAACTATCCAGCTGGAAGTAATGAGAGGGAGTCAGAGAGATATGGAGATCATCATTCCGAGGTCGGACGAGAGAGAGAAAAGAAATTGATGAGAGAGTCAAGATGTGAGATCGATTTCTGATGTCAAATTTTTGCTCGTCACCTTCAGAGTCAAAAGACGTATTCCGAGGAAAAAAAGACCTCGTTCTCGACTCACGTATCGAAGTGCTTTTCCAGAACATGAGTTGCCCATTTGCGAGTCGAATATTGGCCGGCTGCGTCGTTCAAAATTCAAAGAGGGAAGGTTGTGAGGCGAAACAGAACTGATTAAGGACGATCTCTTTCCACGTTGTTCTTCAGACATCAATGAACTACTCACCAGTCCATTCGTCGACGATGGGATTCTTTGTAGGAGCGTTGACGGCGTGGTTGTTTAGAGCGTGCGAAAGGTGCTAACGAAGGTGGCAAAAAAACGGGGCTTGTGTCAACAGTGGCGGGCAAGAAGAGTCTCGTCCAAACAATAGCTCCTTTGAAACAGTACACCACTTATCATGAGACTCACGCTATCCATCCATAGTTCGATCAAAAGCTGAAGAAGGAATGCAGTAGCAGAGGGAAAGAAGAGAGGGGTAAGCAAAGAACTGTTCGTATTTGGATGCGTCCAAAGCGAGCATCCAAAGATAGAAAGACAACGTCCAAAGCTCACTCACCCAATTTCCTTGTAGTCAGAACCACGTGAAGTAAGGGGGAAAATGACCAAGAAAAGGGAAGGTCAAAGAGTCAGGGGGAAGCGCATGACAATGAAGAGAGATCTCGTGTCAACAGCTGGTCAGCGATGGGTAAAAGACGACTTACCAATGTTTACCCCTCTGACTGGGGTCTTTCCATAATCGAAACCACTATCAGAAGGAAGATTGAGTGCTCCTGCTTCGATATCGAACTCTTCAGGCTTTCCATCGTTCCACCATTTGCTCTTTGAAAAAGATAGATTTGGAGAGTATCTTTCCTTCCCAACGACGTAAGGCGACAATAGATGAGCATAATCAGAGATCAACTCTTCAGTGAATTCCAAGAATTTTCCAGTCTTGCTCAAGAATGAATCGAAAAGAGTTGAAAACTTGGAAGTTGAAGTCGAAGTTGATGGATCAGACGACCAATATTCGACCCAGTTGGGGTCGAGTTCATGAGCTCTCTCTGGAGTGTTTGCACCATATTCTCTTGGATTGATCAAGTCTGGGACTGGTTCTCTGACTTCTGAAAGGAAAGAGTCTCGATTGTAAAGAGATGAAGTGACCTTTTCTCCTCTGAAAGTCTGGACGGAAGGTAGAGCTGAAGTCGGATTGATAGAGGCGAGTAGAGTTAGCAGAGCTACTCCAATGAAGGAGCTGCTTAAGAGTTGCATGGTTGTTAAGTGAAAGTAATGAAAGATTATGAAGTGGAAAGAGAAAAAGGGGGAGAAAAGAAAAAAGGGGAAGTACAAAGCGAAGAGGCAAAGACGGCTCGAGAGCAAGAACAGACCTAAGCGAAGGCAGAGGAAAAGACTATTTGTGTCCTCGACCTCAAGGTCTTCTGTTTCCTCTGAACAATTGCATATTTAGGCATATGTACGACTTTTGAGCCAAGGAGGCAGCGATTGGCCATTGACGTCGATCGGTGTTGACGATTCAATCGGGTGGGAACCGGCAAAGCATCTTCCTTTCTCTCTTCCTTTCCTTCTTCTACACGCATCAAGATGGCTACTCATTCTGCAGTCAGTAGAGGAGATCTAGACATCTTGGATCTTCTGACTTCGACATCGAATCCATCTCAATCTCAAATCAGAAACGCAGCAGCAAGCAGTTCGAATCTGGCTTCCACTTCTTCCACTTCTTTGCACCAACATCATTCCAGAAGCAACTTCACCTCTTCTCAATCTCAATCTTCTCCAAATTTCAATCTAAACTACAAACCGAATGGAAAGAAGCCATTGGCAACTCTTGCAGCACTCCGACGACCTCCAATCGATCCAATCATTCTGGCTGCTTCTCTCTCTTCTGGTCCTCAGGTAACTAGACATCACTTCCATCATGCATTCGGAGCAGATGGAAAACCGAACCCGAATCATAATCATGTCAGCGAACAAATGCCGGCAAGTGAGAGAAAGAGAAAGTTGGAATTGAAGAAGAAAACTAGAGAGTCAGCAGAATCAGTCATCCTCATCCTCAACTTCATCCCCAGTCATCCTCGCTACTTCCACCAATCAACATCAACAAAGACCAAGAGCTGGATCATATGCAAATTGCGATCTAGACGATGATCAATCTTTATCTCTGGGCATAGATCAACTTAGATCAGCGAGTAGTAATGGGTTGAGTCCTCTCAGTCAGAATCAGAACCCTCTTTCGAATTCACCCTCTTCTTCCCTTCAACAACCTCAAACCATCTCGGAGGAAGACAATGGAATGGATTCGATACCCGAAATCACAGATGAGGAAAGAGCTTACTATTCAAGTAGACAGGCTCCGAGGAGTGTCAGGTTGAAGTTGGAAAAGGAACAGAAGGAATCGGAGGAGAGATCGAGACAAGAACTGAGGATTAGCAAGGAGAAAGCTTCTCTTCAAGAGGCTCACGATCAAGAATTAGCTAGAGCAAAGAACTTCAGAGCTGTAGAAGATGAGAAGATCACCTCTTCTGATGCTGTTCATCCTTCCAAGGCACCTTCAATTCCAATCCCGATCACTTCTCCTCAACCTATTCTTCAATCTCCAAATCCAGCTGCTCCAATGACTTCAACTACTCCTCTAACTCCACTAGTCAGACCTCCGCCTCTATCAATTAGATGTTATGCAAGAACAAGAGTCCCGACTCCACACGGAGAAGTCTTCCTCCATCTCTACAAGAACAATCATGATAACAAAGAGCACTTGGCTCTAGTGGTAGACGAAGCTCAAGACACTCAAGAATGGGGAGAGAATCTCTTGGGAGATCTACCTCCTCTGAGAAGCAAGACTTTGGATGAAGTTTGGTCGAGTGAGGAAACCGAAATGGAAAGGATAGTTAGAGGAGCTTATGTTGGAAGATTAGGTCCTACTTATCAGAAAGCATCTTCTGCAGGTCAAGGCAGGACTGCTGGGATTCCGTCTTCTCGAAGTATCAAGAAAGTAGTAGATGGAAAGAGAAGAGCGTGGAATGGAGAAGAGTTATCAGAAGACGAGAATGATTCCTCCAACGATCAGCAATCTGCGAACTTAGAGATCGAAACTGCTCCTCTAGTCAGAATTCATTCCGAATGTTACACTGGAGAAACTATTGGATCTCAGAGATGCGATTGTGGTGAACAGTTAGACGAAGCTATTCGATTGATTTGTGAATCTGGTTTACCTCATCATCATCATCATCATTCAAAGTCGCATTCTAGATTTGATTCTTCTCAATCCATTCAAAGGAAACCAGCAAGAGGTGTCATTGTTTATCTCAGACAAGAAGGTCGAGGAATTGGTCTGTTGTCCAAGTTGATGGCATACAATCTTCAAGATATGGGTCACGATACAGTTGCTGCCAATATTTTATTGGGTCATCTACCAGATGCTAGAAAGTATGATGTAGCTTCTGCTATTCTCAGGGATTTAGGTGTCGAGGATTGTAGATTGATGACTAACAATCCTGAAAAGATGGAAGCATTGGAAGCTGAAGGCGTCAAAGTCAAAGAAAGAGTTGGAATGGTTCCTAGAGCTTGGAGATGTGGAAACGAAGGAGTGAGAAGTAAAAAGAAGAAATCTAAAAAGAACCAGAAAGTAGGAACCTCTACTACTTCTCCTGCTTCTAGGAAGCCGAAGAAATCAAGAGTCAAACAACTCATTCAAGATCAAGATTTGGAATCTTCAATCATTTCTCAAGATCCAAGAGATAATTACTATAGTGGTCAAGGATTTTCTTCTCCGGATTTGGATTCTTCTCTTCAGAACCACCAGAATCAACACCCAAGTTCAGGTGAAGAACGAAATCATCAAATTGATTCGGAAGAAGAAGAATCGGATCAAGGCGAGGAATCTGATTCTTCTTCTGCATCTCAAGATTCTTATGTGGCTCATATCTTGAGAAGAAGTGGAGCTACAATGACTGGTGCTGGTGTTACTAGAGGAAACGATTTGGAGAAATACCTTCGAACAAAGGTTGAAAAGATGGGTCATTTATTGGAACTACCTCCAGAGGAAAGAGAAAAGGAATTGAAGAAGGTCCAAAAGAAGGTTTTGGAGGAAGAAACTGAAAACGGAAATGCTCAAATTAATTTGGAAAATCCTGATTCTTCGTCAATTGCCTCTCTCATCCTTCGACTTCGATGAGGAGGCTCGCTAGTAGTAACAGCATAGCTACTCAGGCTAGTATGGGTCATGAAGAAGGAAGTCAAGGCGATGAAGAGATAGTCTTGATCTAAAGGGAGTGACTTAACAGACCTATAGAAGGTGAGTTGAATGAATGCGCGAATGTCTCGATCCGCTTGAACCTCGGTTCTGACCTGGCTCTTCCACTCTCGATTCAGCCTCTCTCTCCCCAGCCCCACTTTCAGTCGAATCTTAGCACAATCATTGTCAAGTACTCTCTCAAATGCAACTCAACATCTTTATCGCAACCACACCTCCGAACCAAAAGAAATACCTTCTCCAGGTCGTCCTTCATCTTCAGCATGCTCATCCTGTTCCATCTCTCCCTCGTCGTGTAAGGTCGAAACACTTGTGCGCTAATTCACAGCATTTTATTTTTTCCCGATCGATCTCGACACCGCCAACTGTGGCGTCTTCCAAACCTTAAATGAGGATGGGTGCTCACCTGAGTTTGGCCCTCTCGCCGCGCGACGGAGAAACTTCTGTCATTTCTCTTTGCTCTTCGAAACCTATAAAAAGAGCTCTTTTTCTTGAGTTTCTCTTCACTTCCCCATTCTCTTCTTTCCTTCTTCTTCTTCTTCAAACGTAGCTGGACTACCTCTTTCTTCCTCTTCTTTTTTACAAACCCTTACTTCAAAATCATCAAGATGCACTTTTTCGACTCTCGTTCTCACCCTCCGTATTAACAGCTGGTCTGGTCTTAGCATTGCCAACAACTCAACACGAGAAGAGATCTCCAGATCAAACCGGCCAGAGTTGTGAGTTGTGGATTATGCACACGGATCGATGAATGACCTTCTTAAGTCTTCTGGGAAGGTTCGCATAATTGGTCCTCCCTCTTCTTCAACTGACCTCATTATCTTCCACTTCTCATCTCCTCAATCGAATTTATTGTAATTCAGACCACACCCATTGGAAATACTGGAAGTCGTGGTGGTCTCACCATCTCCCGTATTGCTTTCGTGGACGACGTTGCGCGAAAGTTGATCAATAAAGTAAAAAGTAAGAGAAGTAGAGATGAGGACTCATTGGATCTCGACTTGAACCTTGGAAAGTTGTTGGATTCCAACCTGGACATCAACAAGAGATCTCAACAGGAGCAAGATTTATTGGACTTGGAAGTCAATCTTGGTAAACTGCTCAACTTGGATGTCGATGCTTAGAGTGAGTCAATCGGGCGCTTCGTTGAACTTTGATCTTGTCTCTTTTGCTATTTTACTCCAGCTTTCAGCTAATCCTTTTGTCTCCTGTCATTATCTCATCTCTCCGCAGACATTCGGTCTCTCGTTCCTACTACCAATTCTTCCACCCAATCCATACTTCTCTGTATCACTTGTCTGATGCATAATGTACATATAGTCTTCCAAGACATATCTCAGATTCTTTTCAATTTGTACAGCCCTTTTGAAAGTCTCTGTGTGTCTCGTCCTCTTGCCTTCATAACAAATTCACGACTCCTCTGGACGTTTGGACCGGCGTATGAATTGTTGCAAAAATCTTTACAATTGTAAACAGCACCTCCAACATTTCTACTTCGATCCCAACCCTTTCAACCTAGCTTCAGGCAGCTCTAGCTCTTTTCTCTCTCTCTATCCTCATTTTCATTTCCGGTGTCAAACCAGCTTCTTGATCTCTCAAATTCCTAAGAGCGTTTGGAATCCCATTACCAGGTCCACCCAATCTATTCCTACTTGGATTACTCTTTACTTCAACTTTCTTTTCCTCCTCTACCTTCTTCACTTCCTCTCCCAAAGTCGTAGTACTCGAAGTTTTACTATTCTCTCTAGCCTTAGCTTTCTCTCTCAACATATTCCTTCTATCTTTCATTTTATCCTTCTTGATTTGTTCTTTTTGGAAATTCAAAGCAGCCGGAACTCTTGCACCACCGAAATCCATTGAATCCCAAGGATACCAATCAGGATTCAATGCCATGATTCTTCTAAAAACGTTTCTGGAAGATTTGGTCGGTAATAGATCATAAGCTGTTCTATGAGGATAGGTTGGAATTGATGATGTACTTGAGCTTGAACTTGGTACTGGAGGTATAGAAAGTGTAGGATCAGCTCTACGTTCTATCAAAAGATATTTCAAAATCTCTTCATCTCCAGTTTCAGCTGCCAATTGAAGTAAATTATTAGGTATCAAAGGACCCATACCGGTCAAACTTGATGATTGACCTTCCTTTTCCTTCGAAGATGAATCTTGATTTCGATTTTGACTTTTAGGATCTAAAGAAGCTTGTTCTATCCTCCACCAAATTGGTAATTCTGAATTGATTCTCTTTCTTCTCCTTTCAATCACTTCACTCTCATCAATTGATTCCTCTCCTTCTTCAATCTTTTCTCCATCCCAACTTCCTTGACCTCTGAATAAATCCATTTCATATTTCCCAAGTAAATCAACCATTGCACCCAATTTCCCCTTTCTTACAATCCCTACTAATCTCTCAAATCTATCCCTTCTTCTCATTTCTTCAGGACTCAATTTACTTTTCGATTTCTCTGCTTTTTCCTTTAAATTCATCTCTTCCATTTCTTTCCTCTTCAATCTTTCCTGTTCTTTTTTCTTTTTGATGATTTCCAATCTTTCCCTTTCTCTTTCCCCCCTTTTTACCACCTCTTAACAATTGATAATAATTCTCATCTTCCACTTTCAATTCTTCCTCTGTCTTTCTAGTGATTTTCACCTTGGTCAATTCGAAAAAGACTCTCAAACATTCAGATAAAGTAGGTCTTTTAGTGACGAAAGGAATGTTTTGAATCCTACCATCTTTCTTTGATTCTTCCAAAGGGGAATCTTTGACTTTATGAGGAGTTGAAGAATTTTCCCAATTCCATAACATTCCTCTAGCTTCTCTAACATTTCCTTGAACAAAGACTTTTTCAGTGTCTAATAATAATCGTCTCCAAATCTTACTACCTAACAATTCTCTAACTTCTTCTTTCAAAGCTTGTTCTCCAGCTCTTCTAAGACTTGCTCCAACAGATTTGGCAAAACTACCAGAACTATCATGAGAAGATTGTGAACCTCCTTGTTTCCTTCTGGTAGTATATCTATGAAAGGTCTTTGAAGCCAAAACTAAGACTCCCTTTTCTGAAATTCCTTTACGAGTAGGTGGAGTGTAGGATAAGGGTAAGGCGATGATGGAAGCTGCGAAATGACCACCTCCGTAAAGAATGATTGTGAAAGTTCGAAGATTTGAACTTGGAGGTGAGATGAGTAAACCATCATTAGGCGAAGGAGTGAATTGAGAAACGTTACTGATAGTGGTTGAAGTTTCGACGTCTGAAGAATCCGATTCACTTTCTTCGTATTCTTCTTCTTCTTCTATATCTTCTGTCAATCCCATCGACTTCAATTGATTCCTACCATCTAAGACTACCAAACCCAAGGGAACTGCTGAATCTTGAATTCCAGTTCCTTTCATTCTCTTGTGATTAGATGTATTACTATTACTGTTAGTTTGAGAAATGAAATGACCAGCTTGAATCGTAGATAAGGTTTTGGAATGCCATTCTGGATTGGAATTCGACTCTTCTTCAGAAGGTACTGGAAATAGAGATCTGTAGATACCTAGTTGAGTTTGATCTAACTTGGTGGAAGGATTGGCTTGATTGTCTACGACCCAATAAAGAGGAGATCTTGGGATTCCTGAACTTCTAGAAGAAGTCGAATCTAGTAGTTCATCTACTTCATCTACTTGCTCTTCTCCATTGGTGACCGCTTGCTCCACCTCGCTTGACTGATCAGAAGAAGAGATTGATAATTTAGAAAGTAATTTCGAGACTAGAGTGGAAGAAGATCGGTTCTTTGCAGCTACGATTGCTGAAGGATCCCTTTCAGAATCGGAATCGTCAGAGGAAGACTCTTGATCCTCTTCCGAGGACGACTCAAGATCTGTTGGAAAAGAATAATAAGATATTGTTTTCAAGTCCATGCTCAGTTAATAACTCAAATTGAACATGTCACACGAGTGACTGAGCCTACCTGTACTTTTACATCCTTTTCAAGACTTACTCACCATCTACCAGCTTCTCAAACTCCTCTTCTCTCAACACCTTACCACTTCCATTCGATTTGCCCTTTGCCTTTGAAGTTCTTGAAGCGACTAGGTTGAAACGATGCCAATCACTCGCCAGATGAGCTCTGTGAGCGGCTGGAGTGGGATTCTTGGAATGAGGTGGACAGATTGAACAAGATAGAGTCGAGGATGGAGTGGAAGAAGTAGCAGTATCTGTGCTTGTATTTGTAGTAGTAATAGTGATTTAGTTGAGGTAGAGTGGATTTCCTGATGGATAAAGAGTTCAAGATTGAGAGTGGAAGATCAAAGGCATACATTGAACTCTTTGACAGGATTCCATTCAATGGCGGTGGCACTGAAGAAGAAGTTGGAGTTGATGATTGGTTGGAAGATGTCATTCTTCTGATGAATTCAGGTCTAGATGAGTTTGATGAGTGGATGATTATGAAAGTTGAATTTTGCTTGGTGGAGGATGAGCTGAGTAAGTGACACAGAAGAGTCGACCTGCTGCCTCTGATTCCTTTCTTGATGAATTTGATAGACTGAATCTTTTCTTTCAACGTGATTCACAGTCTATCTTGTTGTTTAGAGTAAACTGACTGAGTGGTCAATTGGTCAAAAGGGAAAGCTGCAAGAATCTTCTTGACTTGTCCATCCATTGAATATTGAATACACCGGTTATGATCTTTCGAAGCTGCAGCTTATCAATTCGTTCAACTTTGATTAACAATCCATTCAAATCCAGATTGCAACTGTAACTTCAAGATCCATTATGACTTCTTCTCAATCTTCATCCACTTCCCCTCCACTCTTGATCGATCCAATCTCTCTTTCTAATCTCATCAAGAACCCAATCAACAAATCCCCTCCCACCATTCTCGACGCAACTTGGTTCATGCCAAACGATCCAAAAGCTAGAAAGGGTCAAGACGAATATCACAAGCGTAGGATTGGCAATGCTTTGTTTTGGAATGTAGACCAGATAGCTACCACTGGCGACAGTGTGAGAAATCTACCTCATATGATGCCCACTCCAGAGGTGTTCGCAAAAGCTGCTGGTGAGTACATTCTGAATGAGGGTTGCAATCATGCTTGAGGTCTAGCTGAGAGAGGCAATGTGGTTGGAGAGAGTAGCAGCACAGAGAAGCTTATCAGAGGCCTCTTTGGAAATCAGCCAATTTGATTAAACATTCCTCCTCTATCTCTTCTTTCTCTGGAAAGCCTCTCATGGGATCTCTAGGGATACTCATGTCGTTGTATATGTGAGTCTCTCTTTCCATCGGCTGCTCTGGCTTACCTCTCGTCCAAAACTTCAACCTGCAAAGTCTCACTTCGTTTTCTCCCTTCCATCTCTTGTCCTCGACTCTCGTTATTTCCAGGATAGTCATGGGTAAGTCCTCTCGCTTGGGTTAAATTCATAGGTCTTTCTTGTCTCTCGAGAGCTACGTCTCATCGACCAACTCTCCCACACTACTTTCCAATCTTCTTTTCCCCTCTACAGAGTCTTCTCTTCTCCTCGAACAGCCTTCACTTTCCTGGCCTTTTCTCATGCTCACGTTTCCATTCTCAATGGTGGTCTACCAGCTTGGATCGACGCTGGTCTACCAATCGAGGAAGGTCCTTCGACTTCGAAAGTAGAGGTGAGTGTAAACGCGAGACAAATTCAATCTATCAAAAGTGCCGACAAGTAATCTCACTCTCTTTCTGACGACTCACGTTTTCTTCTCTCACAGACGGTTGATTATCCTAATCCTTCCCTAGGAGACGGTCTGATTCGTTCATGGCCAGAAATGAGGGCCAACGCTGGAATGGGACCTAGAGGTCAGACGGTTCTCGATGCGAGACCTTCTGGAAGGTGAGTATTTCTGACATCTGAAGAAAGCTTGGTCTCTCTTCATGCATCATGCTCGATTCTGACTTCTGAACACTTATATCTCATCTCTCTCTCCCTGCAGATTCGACGGGACAGTTCCAGAACCTCGAGCCGGAATGTCATCAGGTCACATTCCAATTCCCTCTCTCTACCTTTCCCAAATCTAGTGAAACAAGTTCAATCCAAAGATCCAAGATTGAACGGAGAGACCTATACGATCCTGAAAGATCAAACTGAATTATGGAGAACCGTTTCAGACGCAGTTGGAGGAATGGAATCTTTGGATAAATTACGACAAGCCAGTTCAGCTGCAGAACCTGCTGTCACTGCTACTTGTGGATCTGGTATGACTGCTGCTGTCATTTGGGCTGCTTTGCAACAATTGGGTGTTACGAGTGCGATTTACGATGAAAGTTGGATGGGTTGGGCTGGGAGGGAAGAGAGTCCTATTGAGAAGACTGAAGGGTAGAGGATCAAGCTACGAAATGTACGAGTGGTAATTGATAACATCAAGATGTCGTCCCTTTTCGACATTGTGAAATAGACTGAACACTGACGACCATTCTCGACACTCAGAATTTCAGACTGCAAGGATCAAAACCTTAAACCCTTTGCTCAATCGAACCCAGGTATCTAATACAAAAATTGGAATCAGTACAGAAAACGAGAGACTGATTGACTGCGAAAAGAGAAGGAAATGGGAAGAGCAAAAGGATCAGTTAGAGTCCAAAGCAAATTGAAGCGAAAAAGTCGAAGTTGGATCTCAACAAAGTATCGAGTACTCACTCTAAGCATCAACATCCAAGTTGAGTTTGAGTAGTCTACCAAGGTTGAGGTCGAAGTCCAATAGATCTTGGTCTTGCTTTGATCTCTTGTTGATGTCAAGGTTCAAGTTCAACAGCCTTCCAAGGCTCAAGTCAAGATCCAATGAATCCTTATTATGATTTCTTTTCCTGGCGTTTACGTCTATTTCCAATTTGAGTAACTTAGCTAATTGAGCATCGAGATCCAAGGCGACACCTCTCTTGTCGACATTCAAGCTCAATCCTAAGAGTTTACCAATTTGAGCATCAACGTCCAAATCTCTCTTGTCAACGTTTAAGCCGAGACCCAAAAGCTTGCCGATTTGAGCATCGAGATCTACATCTCTCTTACCGATGCTAGCATCTAGATGAAGAAGACGGGCCAAATCGAGATCGAGGTCCAAGTCTCTCTTGATGCTTGCTTCTAAGTTGAGAAGATCGTTGATGTCTAGGTCAAGGTTGGCGATTGGTTGAGAACGCTTGACATTGACGTTGGCATCAGCTTCCACTCCAATGAAAAGGTTTTGGAGATCATCCTGTTCGAGATAGAGAGAGAGAAGGATGGGGATGGGACGGTCAAATGACAGAACAACTTCTTAAGAAGGTCATTTCTATGTTTATGACTTGAACTCACGATGCTGATTGGTTGAGATCGTTTCTCTTGTTGAGTTGCTGCTGAAACCAGACCAGCTGTTAATACGGAGGTGAGAGCGAGAGTTGAGAATTGCATCTTGAAAGGTTTGAAGTAAGGAGTGAAAAGAATGAAAAAGAGGAAGAAAGGGGTAGTCTAGCTACGATTGAATGAGGTTAAATGAAAAGAAGAGAGGAGAAAAGGTGAGGGAAAGGGAAGAGAATTCACAAAAAGTGTCGCTTCTTATAGGCTTCAGAGACAGGGGCAAATTTGAGAAACGGAGAGTTACTTCCCACTTGGCGCAGAGATTGCCCTTGATTTACCTGAGATCTAGACCGATTCGAAAGTTTCCAATGAAGGAAAGGCGTAATTCTCCTTGAGCAAAGTTCGACCTCATTTGGAGAACGCACCCTCGATTCGAAACTTGGGACGACGCCAAAGGGGAAGCTGTCAAATGAGCGTGATTTAAGCCCGCACATGCACTTGAAAGGCACAGAAGTTGCATATGAAAATGCGAAAGAAGAACCTTCGAGCGACAGAGTGAGGCATGCTGAAGCGCCGAAGCTGAAGAGCGAGCGACAGCCGAACGTCCAGAGGAGTCGTAAATTTGTTATGAAGGCAAGAGGGCGAGATACACATCGAGACTCTGAAAAAAGTTTAATAAATTAACAGAATCTGAGATATGTCTTGAGCGATAGAAATAGTGGATTGAAATATTTAAAAAGGTAACAATAGATGAGGGACTTTGAAGAGAAAACGAGATCCAATTCGAGAAAGAAATGGTCCTCAATCTGCGTAGAACCATTCAATGTGGTTTTGGGAAGAGGGACCAATCTCGCTTTTTTGCCAGACATCACTGACTAGAGAACCACACACAAAGAGAGAAAGAGGGGGTGGGATTAGTTCATTTCGTTTTCTCGAACTTGGCATTGATCTACCTCACGAACTTTGATACTCACTCGTCTGATCTTCTCTCAAAATCTTCAATTTGATTTTACCATCTTTGAAAATCTTTGCCTTCTTGAATGCTTCTCTCTGCCTCTTCCACGAATCCAGTCCTGACGGAGCTGCATTCAAATAACGATCAGTCGGCTTCTCCGGGACGATGCACATTTCCAAATTCTTTGGGGCTTTCTTCTCAAGCACTTTGAGTAGAGTCTCTTCGTCTTTGAATGGTTTTGGAGGAGGAGGGAAAAAGTAAGAGTAAAGTTGAATGGCTCTCAAAGATGAAGGTAGTGAACCTGGTTCCGAAACTGCAAAGTTCAAAAGGAGAGCTGAATCATAAGAGAGGAATTCTAACTTGGTGAAAACGGAGAGATCGAATTGTTGATATTCCGTTGGTGATGGACCACAGCCATTGATTCTGAGGAACTTGAGAGTATTGAAAGAAGACTTAATACTGTTTAGACAATTGTAAGGAAGAAAGGCATCGTAAACGCCTTGAGCCATATGAGGAAGATCAGGACCCCAGACTTCAAGACTGGTGAGCTCCTTGGTAACTTGGAGTAGATAACTGGAAAGGTGAAGAGAACGAAAGAAGGCGAGGTCAATGAAAGAAGGCGACGATCTTTGAAAATGACCTCATCTTCTTCTTTTGCAACTGGAGAGGACCTCATCTTCTCATTTTGCAAATGTACTGACTGCTGCCTTCCGATTTCTTATCGTGTATATCGTCGTCCAAGTTTTTCGGAACCCAATACTTGTAGTTGTCTTGGAATCCGGGACTGATAGCCAACTTTCTAACATTAGATTTGCCTTTGAAACCTTCGCTATGAAGTTCCAAAAACTTAAAGTCCCGAGTGGTGATCGTGAAATTGAACGATGCCTCGTAAAGCGTCGGACAAAAGCTCATCATCCAAACGACCATTCTTGCAGAGGTTGGATAGGATCTCGACATGCTGGTATGGATCCTCTTTAGTGAATGAGCAATATAAGGGACCGGTCTACTCTTTCCACCCACACTTTCTACCAGAGGAAAATGAACAGATGCATCTCGGAGGACTAGAGTCTCCAAGTTCTCAGTCCTTCTAAGTACGTAGTCTACCATTGCGTTTTGAACTTTATTGAGATCATGATGGTGTTGATTTGGAGGAAGAAACTCTCGCATTGCTGCTAGGAGAGTATCTCTATCTCTCGTGTTACTTGCCATAGTACCTTGCTTATTTGGAACGGAAGAGAAGGATTTGAGATACTTTGCGTATTGAGGTTTGGTTTTGATTAGTCTAAATAAACTGGCGATACGGAATGAAGGTATCTGAGCGACAGGGATCAAGCATGGATACCATAAGTTGAAAGCTTGAGTCGAGGTGAGAGAGATATTCAAGAGAGTAGAATCTCTGATCCTGTTGAGATTGATGGTTTGTAGAGAGGATTGAGAGGTTGAGCGGTTGAGGACTCGAGGGTCAAAGGAGAGACTGCATCCATTGCGCTCTTCAAAGCGTCGCTCTCCACTTACCTTCTTGCCTTTTCTCGTTTTGCCTCGTCGTGATCTGTACCACCTATCTTGTCCCAAGTCCTGATGGATTCGGCTATTGCATCGACGATCTCAGGTGAGACGTTGTCGAGATTGATTGAGTGGACGAGTCTCATCGGGTCTTGCCTTCTCTCTTTGAGTCATGATCCAAGCTGTTTTGAGTTAGAAGTGATCGATTTGATGAGATTATTGACGTCCAGTGAGATTCTGGATGATTTCTGAGTATTGGAAAACTCTTGGATGTGAAGTTGATGGCAAGAAGATTGAGACGACGGACTTCTTCCTCACTCCACACACAACTTCGAATCCAATTTAGAGTCTCTACTACCAAAATGGAATCAGCAGAGTGAGTAATACAATGCTCTGCTCTACTCTAACTAACTGAACAGACTTCTTTATTGAAACTTACTCATCTTCTCTCTCTCTCTCTCTCTCTCTTTCTTTCTTTTGCTGAACTCTTACTCCAGAATCCAAATGTACGAGCATCAGCTCTCGTCGGTAACGGAAGCTTTGGATTTGGATCCAACCAATCAGGAATTGTTGAATCTCAAACAAGAACTGACCGATCTCATCGACCTCACTCGTCAATTGGCAGAACAGCAAAACGCCTCGAGCGGAAGTCACTCCAACTCTGCAGGGAACAAGTCGAACGCTTCTGGTTCAAAGAGCGTCACAGAAGATCCAAAGTGGAAGAGCGGGGATCAAGTTATGGCTAGATATAAGGTGAGTGCATCGGCAAAGAGTGTGTGAGAGAAGAGGGAGCATACATCCAACTTGGAGTGAATAACTTCAAGATGCATCTAGATATCATCCGATCTTCCATTTCTATCTATAGTGAAATGAGAACAAGACATCTCGATTGTTCAATTCAGTCTTGTCTCTTGTATAAGACGAGGGTATGCATAGAACCTTTCTCTAATCTCTCTATCTTTTCCCACCTGCTACTCCTCCTCTTCTCTCCCTCTTCCAGGATGGAAAGTTCTATCAAGCCCGAATCACTTCCGTAGGCGGATCTCCAGCTTCTCCAATCTACACCATCATCTTCAAAGGTTACACTTCAACGGAGCAAGTCTCTGCTTCTGACCTTCGTCCTCTCAAATCAGATTCAACTTCAAATTCAAAGAAAAGAGCTCTAGATTCAGACACACCTTCATCACCTAATATCCCACCACCACCTTCATCTTCAAGTGGAGCTTCATCTCCTTTCCCACCTCCACCACCTTCTTCTGATTCTTCGTTTCCTCCACCACCTCCAACTTCCAATCCTCCTCCTCCCCCTCCTGCTTCAACATCTTCTCCTAAACCTAAACCTCCTCTGGATTCAGAAGATCAAGAAAGAGAGAGAAAGAAGAGAAGAAACGAGAAAAAGTACGAGAGAAATCAATCCAAAGCTACTGAAGCAAAGGAGAAACAACAAAGCTGGCAGAAGTTTGCTAAGAAAGGAAAGGCTGGATTGGGTAAGGAGTCCATGTTCAAGACTCCAGACGATCCTTTGGCAAAAGGTGAGTTTCGAGATTCTTATTCACGGAAGACCTGAGTGATTAGGCTGATGCTCGAGCAGGTTTCACTGATCTTATTCCTTCTCTCTTTCATCTTTCTGATCCTCTGCATCAGTCGGAATCGTCGGGGCAGATCGTAAATCAACTCAACAATCCACTTCGAGGTCTAGGCTTAGAAATGAACCCTCATAGGAAGGCTTGGTCAAAAATGAAAAGAGCCAATCGAAGATCGAGAGAGGCAGAGTCAAGTTTCTTTGCTGAACTTAGTTCGTTCTCTCCCTCTCTCCTTTCCTTTCTTGTCAAAGTCCCAGAGGTCTTTTCGTCCAGGCTTCGTCGCTCATTCGCGAGAAGATAGTAAGAGGTCTCAATCTTTTCTCTTTGCCTCATTCCAATTCATTTAAGCTTGCTGTTCTTCTTTGTTCATCTTCATCTTTGAGATCAAAGGCACTGACGAAAGCTTCTTGAATTACCTTTCCCCTCTCTCATCTAGCAATTCTTAGTGAAGTGTTCGAAGCATTTTTTCCTTGTTTGAGTATGTATATTGCACATTCAATGACTGTCAAAGTAAAGCTTGAACCGAGAGATGTGGGATTTGTGAGAAGAATCTTTCTTTGTGCAAGCGCATACACTCTGCATCTATCTACTTTGTTGACGAAAAGAATGCAATTTGAGAGAACCGTGAAAACAAATCAAACCTCTTCAAACAGGCCCTTCTCTTCCATTCTTGCAATCTTTGCTTTTATATCTCTCATACTAGTTCTGTTGATCCAATCTATTGGATTAATACGATCTGAATCCCCTCCCTTCAAAGTTGATTTTGCTTCCTTATTCTTCCCTGAAGCGGACTCTTCTTTCGAGTTTCCACCTACGAATCCTTTGACTTTCACCCTAAATGAATAGAATCGAGTTCAAAGATGGAGATCAGAAAAGAAAGAGGTCAACAAAGGATAGGAAGATGGGAATGGAGATAGCGAAAAGAGTAAATAGCATGATCCATGACTGAGCATTCTCTCTTAAGAGATTACTCACTTTCCACCGATACGTGGATCCATGACGGCAGGCTGCGTTTGATTGAGAGGTTGAGTTTGTTGAGGTTGTTGAGGTTGTTAGGATGTTAAAGATGAGAGAGTTGCAGTTGATAATATGTATAGAATGCAAAGATGACCAAGCTTGCACTCCCTGCAGCTCGAATCTGAGACCTGTCACATGAGAGCTTCGCAGCTTCACCCAATCACACGCTCCCGTTTTACTACTGTTGATACTGAATTCTGTACCTGAGCTTTCAAACAACATCTCTCAGCGCGATCTACTCTACAAAATCAGAATCTAGCAAGCATTATTTCATTCACCAAGCTTGTGATCTCTCCGAAGGATTCTGAAGCAAACTCTTCTTGATGTCCGAAACTTGAATTGAAGTCGAGATCCAATCTTGGAGGTTGATCTGAAAACTTGTAAAGATTGAAACCCTTCTGATCCTCTGTTCCCTCTTGATCTTCCTCTGTGCTATCATCATCAGACTCCTCTGAAGGGTGGTAGTGACGAGAGAACCCGCCAATCTACTACTTCTGTAGACTGGATTCGAATACCTCAGAGAATCCGCGTACGAAAGTGAATCATTTCTTGACATTTCAGATGAAGTGGAATCATTGCGTTGGAGTGAAAAAGGAATGAGCATCGGAATAGAGATTGCAGTTGCTGAAGTTGGAGATCTTTTAACAATTTGAGGTCCTATTGGGCTTATGGGACTGTAATCTGAACTCTCAGAAGGTGATGTCGGAAGAGAAACTTGAGAGTCTGTGGGATGGGATGGATGTTTGGCTAATAGTAGTGACAGCTTTTCAGTCTTGCCGGGAGAAATTGCAGCGAGAATAGCGGAGGCATCTCGATATTGTTGAGTCCCTTCTACGTACGAATCACTACTTGAACCAGAGAAAGTTGAAGTGGGATAGGAAGAATTCGAAGAGGTGACGCTTCCTTTTGACGAGGATTGGAAAGAGAAGATAGATTCTGAATCTTGAGCGATTGGAGATGAGGTATCTTTCTGAGTACTTGATTGTATGAGTTGAAGGTCTTTGAGAACTTCAAAACAAAGTGTCAAAGAAATCAATAGAAGCGGTAGGTCTCTCATAGGTGACTCATCTCTGGAGTGAATCATTTCCTCCAATCTCTTGGTTTGCTTTTTCGTCAACCTGCGTCCAGTTGTAGGATGAGTCGCTACTGGTTTCGTTTGAGCTTGAGGTTTGATCCTTTCCAATTCCGCTAGCAATTCCATTTCCGCCTTTCTCATTTCTTCTTCACCTTGGAACTTTCTGTATGACATCTCTCTCATATGATGATTCTGACTTGATGATGCTGCTTCCGATTCAGAGGTAGAACTTCGGAGGGTAAAGGTAGAATCTCCAAACACAGCTTGAGTAGCTGTGTCTTTGTCCTCCGCTAAAGATGAAGGTAAAGATTCGATTCTCGAAGAAGAAGCAGAAGATGGACTGGCGAAATTCGAAGCTTTCGACATTCTTGCTTTTTCCAAGATTGCTGCCGCCTGAGGATTGGATAGAGGTGGGAGTTGTAGAGCTTGATGACGTTGAGTGGAATTGATGTTGACCAGTTGACCAGGGGAAGAGGCCAGTACCAACTGATGATCGATGTTCAAAGCCTCTGGAAGATGGAAAAGATGGAACTTGAGCATAAGAATCATCATGTGGGTTTTGGATAGATTGCGTGTCTATCTTGGATAGCGATTTCGATCCAATATCTGAGATTCTTCTTCCTTTCTTGGAGTCCTTTTCTTCTTCCTCATTGCTGAGGAGATGAGGGTTGTGGAGAGACTCGTGTTCCAGCGATAGAAGATTGAGCGCAATAGTTGCGATTTGTCCAGGAGTCGTTCGATTTGAATGAGAATGACCAACGCCCACAGCCGCTGAATCTTGATTTTGACTTCCAACACCTAAATGATCAGCTGCTTGAAGATCATCTTCAAATCTTGGATTCGAATGAAAGAGATTCTGAGCTGATCTACTACGATGATGTCCTTGAATCTTCGGCCTTTCGACTGGATTCAACTTTGAGCTGGAGGCTCCATTTTCAGCGTGGAGATTCCACCATTCACGACTGATTGTGTCAGATCGAATTGGATATCCTTCGACCTTCAGAATTGGAATCTCCAGAGTCTTCTCTTCTTCTTCAGCTTGCTGAGCAGCTTGATCGATCTCGAGTGGTGGATCATGTACTTTGAGACTTCCAATGGATTCTGAAGTTGAATCTGAAGATGAAGCTGCACTCGAAGGAAAGTAAGAAGCTAGAACTGCTTGAGAAGGAGCGCATGAAGAGAGAGCTCGAAGGAATTGCTAGCGGAGACGCCAGAAGCTGTAAAAATCAGGGGGGACATAAATTGCAAACATGAGCATTGCCTCGAGACAAATATCCTCGAAGTCGTCATTGTCGAGGCTATCCACTATGAAAGTAGTACTCACCATTCTGAGCCAGCCAGAAATAGGATCTATGATCAGGACCTTTGAAAGACAGCTTGATTCTCCAATTATCTCGTCCATCTTCATTCCGATTCTTCTTTCCTTCATCCGTTTTTCCGAATAAGTTGCCAACATCTATATCAACTGGAGAAGACCAATTCTGCAATCCCAAAAAGAGCTGCCGAGAATTGTGAATGAGGCGTTGGGACTTGCATCTTGTCCTTGAGCATCCGGATCTGATCTCGTGATAGAGTAAAAGATTGGAGGTTTGCTTGATTTGATCTCACTATCGTTGTAGTTAGTCTGATTGAAGAGATCTAGATGATTGTAAAGAGAGGGTTCATCTGATTCGTAATGTCGAGGTTCAAGCGTCTTCGACAGGTAAATGTCAATGGTGGAATCTGATGATGGCTTCGAATGAAAGAGGACTCGAGAAGGGTCATCTTTGGAGACTGAATTTGAGGAAGAAGAAAAAGAGACATCGATGAACTCGATCGAGTTGAGAGCAGTTAGAGTTAGCTCGATTTCAGATGGAGTCGATTTGATTGTGGTTGAGGTTGCGGAAGTTGAGGTGGTGGTTTAGGAAGAGGCTTTATTGAGCTCATTTCTTCTCCAGATCTCCTTCTTCACTGAGTTTTGAAGTTTTCAAATTCTGTCAGGAAAAGAGACAGGATAACAAAATGAACGTTGAACAGGAGCATCGATCAGAGTCACACTAGTGATTAACCTTCAGAGACTCAGTGGAGTTAACCGGATGGAATTATCGAGATCTTTCAAACAACGCTCGAGGAAATCTCAGAAGAAAGTTTTATGACGAATAATGTTGATGTCTTGATTGAGATCAATAGTAAGAGTACAATTGATTGCGGTAGTGAAGTTGTAGGGAAAGCGAGACGGCCTCAAAAGTAAATCAGCTCTAACCCTTTTGTTTCGCAAGCTTTCTTCAAAGAGTTCCTAGCTTTGATCCATCTGGGTTCCTCTAAGCCCGCAGTTCTGATGACAAAGTTCTCATCTTTCGGCAGTTCTGAAGTCTTGATGCTCTTTAACTTGGTATTAGAAGGACCTCTTTCCATTTCTCTAACCAAATCGCCCAGATCTTCTTCTACTACAAAAGCTGGGGTTTTCCCTCCTTCAAGTTGAACGAAGTTTTGAGTTAGATGTATAGTTTTCAGATTGGGTGGTAGTTTGTCGCCCAAAGTACCTTCTTCTTTTGATCCGAAGACTCACCTTGCATCGCCTTCAAGGATTGTAGCTCGACATCCCTTTCTGCCACGATCTCTTTCTCGTATTCACATTTTCGGTATGCATGACGAAGAGCCAGATTTTGAGAATTGAGATAAGAGTGAGAGCGAGACTGTTGGTCAAAGAGTGAAGAAGAATCAGATTCGACGTGGACGAACAGCCTCGCTCCGTTCGCTCATCCTCGTTCGTCTCTCTAATCCCCACGAGTGATCTAATCCTTGAATTAGTACTGTCTCCAAATTTACAAACAGTGTTTTAATTTTGAGCAACGTCATTTTGAGAAGAGAGGGTCTACCTCTGACGTCAGCACTGCTCGAAGGGTCAAAAAGGACGAAGCCTCTCTTCTTTCTTCTTTCCTTCCTACTTCTCACACCAACTCAACTTTCTCAGCTAATCTTTATCAAAATGTTCTCTTCAATTGTCAAGTCTTCCACCAACAAGTCATTACTTCCAGCCATTCAAGCTTCTCGTTTCTCAACCTCTTCTTTAGTCATGGCTGACCCAACTCGCCAATCTGCAACTGACAAAGCAGCCTCTGCTGTCACTCCCGACTCTGAAAAGACAATGACTCAAAAGGCCAAGGATGGATTGGATGTGAGTGCAATCTTTGGAGTAAGAGATGGTTTTTCTGCTGCTACTTGCCTTTCTAACTTCTCTCATCCTTCAATTCCGCTATATGCCTTCTCTTCTTCTACCTCGAACTTCATTATTTGAGTCTGCTGCTTCTACTCTTCAACCAAACGAGAACAAATCTACCACCCAAAAGGCAACTGATGCGTGAGTATTCCCACCTTTCCAAGATTTGAGATGCTCCACATTGCACTGCTTTGGTCGTCTTTTGAAACCGAGCTGACCTTTTAATTATTTCAATCTTGCCACACAGTTTGTCTGGAAACTCAAACGAGAACTCCTCCTCTTTGATGGACAAGGCCAAGAGTGTCTTGGGAATGGATACCGATAAGAAGTAGAGATGTCAACTGCGCTCTTTACTCCAAAGTCGAAGGTAGAAAAGTGAATCGTCTCTTCCCGAAAGGTCTTGTCAAATAAAAGTGGTCTGTAAATTTCTGAAAGTAGTCACTCGCAAATCAATATCAATTGTTCTTCATCTGAATTCTCTGTTCGTGTCTGGCTGTCGAGACTCGAGCATTGTCTGAGTGTCGACTTTGATCTCAAGTTTAGAATGTAATACTGGCAAGTCGAGAGAGCTGCTCTGAGTGAAGTCAGCTTAGAGATAAAGCAGTCGAGTAGAAGATGAAAAGAAGAGAAGTGACGTGCGACGCAGAAGGTAGACATACAGATAGAAAGGAGCTGTCGACGTGTTCGAAAGATCTTCACATTCTCGATCGAGAGTGAACAATGATCGAAGCAGCAGTGACGACGAAAGCAATACCAGCAATGAGTAGGAAAGGTGAGGGAGACCACATGTCGAACAGAAAGCCTCCAAGTTTAGAAGTGATCAATACAGAGAGTCCACCTGAAAGAGAACGAAAGACAAAGAAGAGAGAAGAAAGATGGTTCAAAGGCGAACGAAGACGACCTTGGAGAAGGCTTACTTTCGCAACTTTCGAGCTCTATCGCACATACCTGTAGATGAATAAGCGCCAGCAATACCACCAGCTTTGTCTCCGGCTCTAGCTTTGGCTCTCTGTATCAGAACCAAGCTCGAAACGATTGCGCCTATTTGACAAATCCCGACAGCAATAGCAGATGAAAAAAGCGAGGATTGATCTTGGATCACCACTTCCCTCTCCCGACAGATTGACCCCTAGTACGCAGAAAGCTACTGTCCCTAAGAGTGATGTGAAACCGAGAACTTGTACTGGAGAAGCTAGATCTGAAAGATAACCGATAAGAGGTGCAAGTGATAGAGAGGCCAACTGAATGACGCCACTCAAAACGGATGCCAGACTATAGGCTTCACGACAGATTCTCTTTAGTTCGTCGGGTGAAGAATCGTCTGGAGGTAAGGACGGACACTTGCCTGAGTGATAGAAGAACCTAGCGACGATGAGAGGGACAAAGACTGTAGTTCCAATCGTAGCCGCACGAGCCAAAGATCCACCTAGGTAAGCCAATACCAACTCAGCATCATTCGAAGCTAGAGAGAAACCTGACAAGGTACCCTTGATGAGAGTTGTAGTTGAAGTTCTGAGGCGAGTCAAACGAGAGGTCGGACGGCGAGAACGAAGTCTCTCCCTTCTTGCTTCTCGAGAGCTAGGGTCTTGAGACGTAGATGGAATCGACGTTGTCGAAGTAGATCCGTATCCCTCTGAACTGACTTGCTGTGACCCTTCCGTCCTTCGAGACTTCTTCCTCCGCTGGCTTCAATCCTAGAGCGAGAAGGACTGAGACGACAAGCGAGATACCTCCGACCAGGAAGAAAGAGTTGTGCAGATCCTGGAGATTTGGACTTCCATTGTGGAGTTTCGAGAACAAGACTGGTAGACGTAGTAAAGAAAAGACTGCAAACAAAGCGCCAATCCCAGTAAATAAGCCAGCCAATCCTGCTAGTCTTCCACTTTTTGATTTCGTTGGAGAGGTGGTCGAGGTCGCTGTGGTTGGATTCTCTCTGTTCTCTTCTTCCTCTGGTCTTGAGCTGCTGCTGAGAAGGGAGGTGTTTTCAGTGGGACCTCCTTCTATCTGAACCGAAGAGGCAGGCTTCTGGTCTAACGTTGGGTCAGAGTAAGAGGCAAGAGTAGCTGCGAGACAGAGAAGAGGAAGATCGTCGATCAGCGTATTCAAGATCTTTTTCATTCATTGTGTAAACTTACCACTCAACATCGTGGTTGCTCCGGATCCACCTAGAGCGAAAATGAGTCTAGCGAAGAGAAGATCTGGCCAAGCATGAGCAGCAAGGGTGTATGATAGCAATCCAAAAGATATCAGAGTGAATGACAAAGAGGCCACGACTCTGGTTCCAAAGAGGTCTGCTGCTGAGCCCCAGATGAGAGTCAAAACCAGACTGAGCGATTCTGAAAGAGGAGAGAGAGCACGAGTTGAGAGAGTTCGTCAGTCGCAATGCTGTCCAGAGAAGGCTTTGAATGCGAAGCACATCGACTAACCATCTGCAAAGACGAGAGTACCGCTGAGGGAACCTTCTCTTTCTCTCACTCCGAGTTGAGCAATAAGGAAAGGTTGAACTGCGTTGAGGAAGACGAGAAAGGTCTGAAGATAGCAGACAAGGGGAGGGAGAACGAGATGAGAAGGATCTCGAGAGATAGGCCACCCTTGTGAATGATCGCTGAGATCGATTGCGTTGAATGACTCACTATGCTAGCAGCAGAATGAAGAAAGAAGGCAGAGAGGTTGATCTTTGAGACTGTTGAGTCCACCCCCAATCTTGCCTGCCAAGATGAAGATGGAGTGGAAGAAGATGTCCTTCTGACTTGACGCCGCCTGGTTGAGCTCGTCTGTTGTGCCAGATCATCTTGAGAGGTGGAAGGATTGTCCAAAGCGAAGGATGGATGCGACATCGAAGGAGTGAGTGAGTTGGGAAGAAGAAAGAACGAAGAGAAACTTTCTTCTTCTTTAACCATCAACCACTCTCTTCCCTGCCTGTTTCGATCTCAAAATGGCCATAGAGATTGATAAAGAGAGCATTAGCAAGTTTGAAGCTGACTTGGCAAAAGTCATCTCAAGATGTCACTCTAGATCCATCTCTGCTGACAAGGTGAGCTTCTCTTCATCTCCTACTTCTTTCGGTCTATTTGCTCACTTTGTTCTACCCTCTCCGGCTTGTTGATCTATTCTGAATGCTTCCATCAACCTCATTCTCTCTGCAGTGGCTCTCATTCGTTCGTCAAACCAAGGAAAAGCACTTTCAGGATTTGTCTTCCCCTCAACTCGACGCTTCAATAGCTAGTGAGTTCAATCTCGCAAGTGCCATCCACAAACTGTCAGAACTGACTTTCATATTCTTCTTTCGTTCCGTATCTTTCAGGTGTGCTGCTATTGCACATTCTCACCTCAACGCCCCCACCTTCACTTCTACTTCAGTATCTTCAATCCGCTATCCTAGGTCCCGCGGCTGAAGGCTCTCGCCGAGCTTCATCTCAAAAGGAAACCCTTCTCAGCTCTCAAGGTGTTCTTATAGCTCTGCTTGCTGCATGCGCTCGGAGCTCACAAGAAGCAGAGGATGGACAGGCTTCGATCTCTTCCACCTCTTCTCCTCGGCCAGCATCTGTCGAAGCAGTTTGTGTCGAGCTGGAAGCAATGGGTTTCTTGACTCCTTTAGACTCGGAGGGTAGCCTTCAAGATCTTTACAGGGCTACTTATCAAGATTCAAGCGCAGAGGCGTCTCGTCGATCAAGTCCAGCCTTGTTGTTAGTCAAGGCTGCATCTTCTCTCTTCCAAATTAGCTGTCTCCAACAAAACACTCTTCTCTCTAGAGCTTTATCTGTTCAGATTCTCTCTGCTCCTGCTCATAGAGCTCTGTCGAAAGAGGTTGCTCTATTTGGCAATAGAGGAGCGAATGAATCGCATTTGACCGAGTCAGAGAGAGCTCCAGCACTCTAGAGCTTATCGAGAGATGCTTAGTTCGTTGTCAAGTCCTCAACCTTCAGGGAGAAGCTTCTTCGATTCAGTCGATAAAGACTCTTCTAACAGATCTAGGAGCAGGATCATCCTCGAAGTCCTCAACGTCTTCCAAAGCGAAGAAGAGTCGGTTCCATCCAGATCTCAAGATCCCTCTGCTGAATCTGTGGGCTTCGAATCCGGATCCGATAGACGGTTTATTTGGATCGGAAGTATCATCTATCAATCTGATAGATTGGCAGCCGAATTATGGGCCAGAGATTCTTGTCTTGTTGCAAGTCTTGGTAAGTCTCGCGACTCGGAAGAAGGTTCCCCATTATGGAAGCTGATCTCGATTCCACTGTTTCGCCCTTTGGTTACAGGCATCTGAAGGAGAACCCTTCGAGTCCAAGCTCAACTCTGCTCGTATTCTTCTCAGAGCTCAGATAGCGGAAGAGAAAGATTCTTCTGCCATTCATGCTCGTTTCTATCTATCTCTTCTTTTGGAAGCGACTCGTCTTCTCGGTGTAGCTGACGCTGAGCAAACGCAAGATCCAGCGAAGGAACCCTTTACTCCTGGAGGAACTCAGCCGCTGAGGTTTGGTTCCGAAGGGGCTGTTTGGATCGACGTCCTCTGTGGATTCGTGAGTCAATGTTTTGACTTTCCGAGGTAACACGACCTGAGCTCTTCTTTACCATCCTCAATTCCCTCTTTTCGTAACAGTTACCTCAACTCTTTCTCTCTTTGGAGTCTGATCGCACTTCCTCTGGTCTTCTTCGTCGGAGAGCAGTCTGTCTTGCGTTGGGAAAGCAGTCAAAGCTTTGTTCGCTCTTGGGAATGAGACGCTTTCAGCAAGCGAGATCAAGCATGCGGCTACTCCAGAGAGAAACGAAGTCAACGCTGATGGAGACGTATCGATGAATGATTTGCTCATGGATACAGAGTGAGTGACCACAGTAGAATATCGTAGGTGTTTCTGAATGGATTGTTTTCTGACCTTCAACCCACCTTTTTACCGCGAAGCTCTCAACCTCATCGACCAATCAGAGCCTCTCTCCTCCGCTCACTAAAAGAGATTGACCTTCTAGATGAAAATCTGATCAATCAGTTGAGCCAGGGAAATGACGTTTTGTCTCAAGATCTCGCTTCTCTCACCCCTCCTTTCGATCTGAAGTCTCATCGTCTATGCAGCTCTCGGACTCCAATAGCAATCCATTGCAGGTAAGCAAAATGTCTATGACAGTCTCGGGTCTCTGATCACTCTTTACGTTGCTAGACTGATTGTTTGATTGTTTTCCTCGAACCATCACTCTCTTCTTTGCTCGCAGTCTCATCTTCTCAACTTCTGTCGCACGGAGATTTCGTCGAGCTTCTTGAACGCGTCTCAACTGATTACGGTGCTCAGATGGATTTCGCTATCAAACTTGGGGAGGTAAGCTATGAAACTTTCTCTGCGAAGGTTTAGCAAGCGCATACATTGACGTTGACATCCTCCCATTTCTTTCCACACAGGCCTTCAAAGATTGGACTTCTTCCACTTCCGAGCCTCAACTTGACACACTAGGTCAAGCTTGCAAAGCTCTCGGGAACAACACTGCAGCTCTTGATTCCGTCTTCCTCTACGTATCTGCTAGAGAAGTGTTAGGTCCTCTGGCTTCACTCTTCGATCGAGAGGACCTTGGTCACCTGAG
The DNA here is from genome assembly GCA_030280995.1 of Hemileia vastatrix. NCBI lineage: Eukaryota > Fungi > Basidiomycota > Pucciniomycetes > Pucciniales > Zaghouaniaceae > Hemileia > Hemileia vastatrix. The sequence continues at coordinate 81,841 of JASXTE010000134.1, forward strand.
CGACGAGCCTCTGACCCATGGCGGAATTCTACTCTTTATACAACTCTGCATTCGAAGATGTGACCTTCAAGATGACTTGGACTTACATCTAGGAGAAAGTCGCTTCCTACCTCGTCTTCTTCGATCCAGTTCTGCAGTTCACTTTTTATCGTCACTCTCCTCGGAAGATCAAAAGTTGATTGGAAGGTGGATCACTGCACTTTTCGATAGTGAAGGGATATCCGATGAGCTGATTCGGTAAGTGCACCTCCTCTTTCCCTTCTCCAGTCAAAGACTCAAAATCACTCTCTTCACCTTCTCTTTATCGAAACCTTTTTCAGCACCTGCTCGCCTCAGACTCTGTTACGTCTCGCTCCTACTTTAGCCTCTCAGTGCATCAGGGCTTGCGCCTCTGGAATCATCGACCTGGATACCTTGAAAAGCGGTCTCACCTACTTCTGCAATCCTATTCTTTCTTGGACTCTTCCCGGTGTCCTTTCTAGATTGCTTCAAGAGCTAGACTCTCAGCCTGCTTTCTCAGTGTCGATTTCTTCAACTTCTATCCCAAACAACTCAAGTCAGACAATCTTCAACAGTCCGAACAATCAAACGACAAGAGTAGCTTCTACTGATATGGTCAAGAAGAAAGTTCTTTTGGAAACTCTTTGCATGTTGTTGGTCAATGAAGGATGTCCTTCTCTGGCTTTGCAATTCGCATCAAAAGAAGTTCCGACTGTAGTAAGAGAAGCTACGAATTTGTCTACTGAGTTATCGGAAGGTGGTCAGGCGGATTTGACAGCTCTGAAAATCAAGTCGGAAGCCTTCGTAGGTGAGTCTCGGAACGAAAGTCGCTCGGTTTCGCTCTTGGACTAAACACTGATCTTGTTCTCGATTTTCTCCATCTGTTCTACTACTGCAGAGATGAGGTTAGATAGGGTCAGCTCGATCCAGCGTCTGCTTGTAAAACGTCTACCATCTCAACTTCTCCCAAATCTCTCGTCGCCGAATCCATCTATTATAGAAGTCCAGTCGCTCTCCTCTCAACTGAGTTCTTCTCATATTCTAGGACTTCAAGCTTCGCAACTCCTGGAAGACCAGAAGACCATCGCTTCCAAGCTAGTCTTGGGCTCGTCAATCTCTCTACTAAAAGAATTTATACAATCGATTCAATTGGAGACTGCTTCGGAGACTCTTTCCATTTCAGCAGCTCTACACTCATCCCAAGTCATAGCTCAGCTTTTGGTTCTGATTTTCGAGCTAGGAGAGAAGAGCCATCATCCGGATCAATCTCTAGCTTTAGGAGAGATTCTCGCCCTTCGCCTTGCTAGAATCCAAACGAAGGATCCAAGTTCACTTCCAATTCTAGCTCAAGCTTTGCTTTCCATTCCATCTCCTCTTTCCATTGTTTCACCTCTCAAAACTGTATTTTCCACTTTGGTAGATGCCTGAATTCCGTCACCACTCTTCTTCTTCTCAGTTCTATCGAGAAATCTCTATCTAGAAATCTCTCTCTCATTCTTTCGTGACGAAGAATCGTGAAAAGCTTGAATTGACATTTGATTGCACTGAAAGGTAACAAACAGAAAAGGAATAAGGCGAATGAATCTACATAATGATGATAAAAGAAGGTCGTGAAGCAGAAGTTGTCGACGAAAATTTTGGTTGATGGAGCAAGGTTTGAAGCTCTTCTATGTGAAGGGAAAGGATTTGAGGTGACGGAAATTTAAGACACGAACGAAAGAAACGGAATAAAGAGCAAAAGAAGGAAAGACCTTGCTTTTGAGTAAAGTTGTCTAATCCTTAGCTGGAGGACCTGTTCCTTCGAGTTGGAATTCTGATTTGAGTTCAGGAACGGACTGTAGTCAAGAAAGCAGAGGTGAAAGAGACAAGAGACGTCAATTAGAATGAATGAACACTTTGCATGAGAGAAGAGCTGTCTTTGAAAGAGGAGAAAGAAAGATAAGATGGATACTCACGAGAACACGGAGAGAGTTGGTGTGTCCTTGACCTCCACGCCATCCCTGAAGAGCAATGACAGTGTCACCCTTTTCAATGATACCGAGTTTGAGAGCTTCAGAAAGACCGTACCTATTATGACGAAGAGAATAATGAATAGTGGAAAGAATCAGTCGGTCAGAGAAGAAAAGTTCGAAAAAGAAGGATCAAGAAAACGTATCGAGTTGCGATCAAACTCACTTGATTCTGTTGTCGACATCTTCTTGCCATTTGCTGTTGTCTTCTGGACGTGGATGAGGATAAAGGAAGGGGTAGGCACCTCTATACAAGTGAACATCTCTTGCAGTGTGAACGTCACGAGTGACTGATAGAGAAGAAGAGAGGAAAAGAGAGAGAGAGCGAATTGATAAGTTATACGATTCAAGTTATTTAGCTTCAAAATATCCTCTGGTTCTTTTGCTCTCTACTCACTTGTAAGGATAGGACAACTTGGTCTATATTTGGAAACCAAACGAGCAGTATTACCAGAAGTAGACATCAAAAGAATAGCTCCAGCTCTCTGTTCCAAACTAGCCGAAACGGCAGCCATAGCGACAGTTTCCGAAGTTTCAGTTGGGACTTGAGTTAAAGATCTCATTTCATTGAATAAAGGAATGTAAGAAATCGATTGTTCAGCCAAAAAGGCAGTTTCAGCCATCATTTTGACTGCATCCAAAGGATAAGCTCCCTTTGCAGTTTCTCCAGATAACATTACACAATCAGCACCATCCAAGACTGCATTTGCTACATCTGAAACCTCTGCTCTTGTAGGTCTATTGTTAACAATCATAGATTCCAACATTTGAGTTGCACAAATCGATGGTTTCCCAGCAATGTTACATTTAGCAATCATCATTTTTTGTGCCATGAAAACTTGTGGTGCTGGGATTTCAATTCCTAAATCTCCTCTTGCTACCATGATACCATCTGATTCTCTCAAGATTTCATCGAAATTCATTACTCCTTGATGATTTTCTACTTTGGAAATAATCTTAATGTGAGCTCCTTTTTCTCCTAGGATTTCTCGAATGGTTCTGACATCGGATCCACGACGAATAAACGAAGCGAAAATCATGTCTAAATCATTCTCTACTGCAAATAAAATGTCTTGACGATCCTTTTCTGAAATTGCTGGGAGATCTACATCAGTTAATGGTAGATTGACTCCCTTCTTGTTCGAGAGAGTTCCATTGTTGACTGCACGAACCTTGACCAAGGTGTCTGATTCGATGGCTACGACTTCGAGAGAAAGGATACCTGCGAAGAAAGAGAGACAGAAGAAATGGAGAGGAAGAGAATGTTGAGGAACGAGAGTTCTTCTTATCTCTTAAACTTTCGACTCACCATCATCGATGAAGATGTTACGTCCGACTTCGACCTTCTTTGGAAGGTTCTTGTAGTCAATGTAGAGGTACTTGTCTGATCCCTGCTCAGCGTACTTCTCATCAGTAGTGACGTAGAATTCGTGTCCGATAGAGATTTTGACCTGAGAGAGTCGAAGAGAGAGAAGAGATGATAATGGAAGAAAAGTCAGCCTCTGGAATTGCGAAAGAGAGGCACTGGAGCCTTTTTGTTTTTGAGGACTCACATCTTCTCCGTTGATCATCATTCCAGTACGCATCTCAGGACCTTTCTGTATGAGTGATAAGTCAAATGAAACGTGGGGACAGACAGAAAACGTCAGTTTTGCTCACTTCAAAGCTAGGTTGCGAACGAGGCAGATTTTTGCCTCAACTCACAGTATCAAGAGCGATGGCAAGAGGACGACCAGAGGTAGCTGAAAGGAGAGAGAAGACGAGCAGAAGAGATGGGAGCGATAAGACTCTCTGCGAAAATTCTTCCAGAAATAGAGCTCGAGCCAACGAATTTCTTTTCACCTCATGCATTCTTACTCACCCTTGACAGCTTCACGAGCATTGTTGACTACTTCAGAAAAGTATTCATGAGATCCATGACTGGCATTGAGACGAACTTTGGAAAAGGAAGGAACAGAGGTCAGAGATTTTGAAGCCCAAGGTCAATGCTCTATTCTTTCTTCCAGCGAAGAAAAGCTTTCCGACTGTAGCTTTGAATGATTGTGTTTATCACGATATATTATACCCAATTCTGTAAGAAGCTATCGCTGCAATTTGAGCTGTTCGAGTAGAGCCTCCTTCATTTCCTTCTCAGTAATTCCTCCGCTCTGCAAATTTTTCCAGGAAAGATAGAGGTCTTTTCAACTCACCAATGTTCATACCAGCCTTACGAAGAGCGCTGAGCATTTCTACAGACTTTGTCTTTGGACCAATGGTAGCAATGATGGAACTTTAGGAGAGAAGAAGCGAGCATGTGGGCAGAAGAAAGATAAGGAAGAGTAGGTAGGACAAAGAGGAAAGAGAGAAGATGAGCGTAGAGAGAGAGAGAGAGAGAGAGAGAGAGAGAAGATGATTGATGAGTCAGTGATTTAAATGTCAAGGTAAGAACAGAGAAAAGGAAAAGAAAGGAAGGAGAGAGAAGAAAGTCGAAGAGACTGTCTCTGTGTTACTTTGTTACTAACCTTTTACGAAGGAATCTGTTTGAGCCATCGATTGTGTGTTCGAGTGGATTTAAAGAAGCCAACCATGAAATCTGTCCACCTTTGGCGATTGGGTCGTAAATCATATTTAGTGAATGAATTGAGTGAGTGGTGGTTGGTTCAAGGCAAAGAGAAAGGCAGAACTTCTCAGAATTTTCGAGGTGGCTTCTTTGGTTGGCCCTTGCTCTCGCCTCTCTTTCCCCAAAACATCTCCTTCTTCTTCTATTGCTTCTCTTTTCTATTCAATCATGACAATAACACATCCAAGATTCAATCAAAAGATTTATTCCAACATTGTCTGAGAGTCGAGAGACCTCGAAGCTTCTCTCCATCCTTTCGTCCTTCCTCCAATAGTCTCTCCGTCAAGCTCAAAAGTGGCTTTGCCTCTCGATTCATTCACTTCCAAGCGTTCGTATAGTCGTATTATTGGAATGGAATGGCTTTTGCTGAGCAATTCCAAGGCGCCTAGAAACGAACGAAGAGGGAGTGATTCGATGGACCTGTAGGGGAGGAGATAGTAAGAGACTGGTCATCGACCTTCCTCTTTGGGCAAGCGGCCCTCCCGAAAGAAGGCTTTTGACAGGTCAAGATTACCTAATGACACACAAGAATCATCGAAACATAAAAAGGGGGAGAGAAAGAGAGGAGGAAGAGAATAGATCCATCTCTCTCTAGTAACTTCATCTCCTTATCTCTCTCTCTCCCCTTCCCTCTTTGCTTCCAGCTCCTTTCGCTCTTTTTATAAAAGGACCACATTCTTTACTTTACAAACAAACAAACACCCACATTCTCTTTCAACACTCCACATAGACGTGAACCATGAGATTCGCCTCCTTCTTTCTCCTTCCAACGCTACTTCTCATCTCACAAGCTCATCCAGTTCGAAGGGATGCCTCTTCCGATCTATTGAATGCATTGAATTCAAAAGGTCAATTCTCAACTCTGACTGGTTGGTTAAAAGACAATCCAGAAATCCTTCAGACGGTCATGCAATCCGGTGGACCTAAAACGTGAGTCAAAAAGAAAGAAATGAGGGATGAATGGAAGGAGAAGGGTGGGAGGTTTCGTTCGACTTGCTTAATCTCATCTCTTCTCCTCTCCTCTTCTTTTCTTTCTAGTATCTTTGCACCAACTGACGATGCAGCAGCACCTTTACCAGATGTGGTTCGTAACGACAAAGCCAGACTTCAAGCTACACTTCTCTATCATGTCCTCAATGGAACCTTCGATTTGAACAATCTAGCATCTTCAAACAATCTTCATACTATCGGTCATTCTTTATTAACCTCAAGTGATTACGTCAATCTACCAGGAAACAATGGTCTACCAGTAGCATTGTCAAAAGATCCATCAACTTCAGAGAAACAATTGGTAGAAGGTTCCAACGTCGATGGTTTCGAAGGTGATTCTTTCTCTTATAACCAAGATGGTTTAGATTTAACCATTCAACCTATAAAGAGAATGTTATCAGTACCTGGAAATGTGACTTTCACTTTAGGTTATCATGGAGGATATTCTAGAATTGTAGAAATCGTTAGATCAATTGGTGGTTTAGGTTCAACTCTTGATAATATGAAAGGTGTGACGATTTTCGCTCCTAATGATGAAGCTATCAATCAATTCTTATCTGGTTCAAATAATAGTGCTTCAAATGTCAATTCAGAAACCATTTCTACAGTCATTATGCAACATGTCATTTCTAATAGAGTCATCTTTTCACCTCTTTTCAAGGAACAAGGTTCAATCATTAATGCTGCTGGACAAGATTTGGTTTACGATCAAGGGAAAAACGTAGTTACTGTTGGCAATTGGTCTGCAAGAGTTTTACAGACTGATTTGATGGCTAAAGGTGGAGTCGTTCATTTAATCGATTCAGTCCTTGGTTCTAAGAATTTGAATCAAAATAGAGCTACTGAAGCTGCTAATTCTGCTAAGAATTCCGCTAGATCTGGCATTTCTGGTCAAGTGACTGCAGATAATGCTGCTACCAGTCAAGGTCAATCGGTCCCTGGTCCGGATGAGAACAACAAGGGAAATGGTTATAGAAACGCCACTGTGGCTGGTGATGGAAGTGGAAATGGAAACGGAAATGGTAATGGAAATGGAAATTCCAATGGTAGAGGTGATTCTTCAAGTTCGACTGTGCTTTTGACTTCTTCCACTTTCTTTGGAATGGCTTCTATCGTTGGTTTGACTCTTCTCTTCTAACGAAAAAAGGCACCAAGGATCGTACCAAGATCAAAGGACTTTTCTCTCATCTCTTTTCTATCACCAAAGGTCTCAAGAGGAATCCTTTCTCCCTTCTACCACTCATAAAAGAAGTCGCTTCTGTCGAGAACGTCCAGCTTTCGTTTCGTTTTTCAACCCCCTTGATTTTCCTCTCTCTTTCCTCTCTCCGGTTTCTCTCAATCTTACTGTATTTGTTTCTTCTCTGTCTAAGTATCTTCGTAAGCAATTAAAGCATTTGTTATCTCCTGCGAGCTATAGAGCTGTGGCGAACGACAAGTGGAAAAAGGTCCTCTCCTGCTTCTCTCTCGCCGTGCATCGGGTTCAAACCTGTTTTGACCCCAAACGCATCCCTTTTTTGGGATGGAAAAAAGGAAGGGGAAAAAAGGAGGAGAACAGTTGGGGGAGAGTGGACCACGTTCGAAAGCCCAACGTGCTGTTCCAGGCAGGAGAACAACATCTCCCACAATTTTTTGATTCGAAATCATCTTTCCTCCTTCAACCAACTTCATCTGCTGATCTTTTCAAACAAACCTTCAATCTCTTTCCAAACATCAAAGTAGAGAGAAGATCTCAAGAACAAGCAGAGAAAAAGCTCGTCTCGCCAATCCCTAAAACCTTATCAACGTGCACGATCTGATGGCTACTACTGCAACTTCAGCTTCTCCTTCCACCCAAGATTTGGATGTTTCTCATCTAGATCTTCAAGATGGTGGAATCTCTTCATCTTCATCAGCTTCCTCATCTAGAATCCAGACCTATCCTATCGACATCAAGAGGAAAAAGATTAGAGTCGCAATCGTCACCGGTGAGTTTTGAGTTTTTAGCTCTTGCAGGTTAGCACGCGCCGTATCCCTCATCCCTTGGGAATTGGTAGGAGAACAACGTGTTTTGCTCTTTCGAATGACCAAATTATCGAAAATAGTTTCTCAATCGAAGAGGAGATAGTCGAGAAATCGCGAGAATAGTCTGGCTGAGCGGAGGCTCTCCCTTGTCCCCTTCTCTTCATGATTTGCCACTTAACACGTTCTCCCTCTATCGTCTCCTCTCTTCTCTCTAATCTGCAGAAAACTTCCTCCCCAAAATCGATGGTGTCACACGTACTTTGGCTCGTTTGCTAGAACATCTTCATTCAGAAGGTCATGAAGCTATGGTTCTAGGACCTGACACTGGTTTGGTGAGTTGAGAAGGATTCTTTCTTTCGCTTATCCCTCTTCGGCTGCCTTCGATACTTATATCTTCCACCTCCTTCTCACTCCTTTTATACAGACTCAATATGCTGGTCATCCAGTGGTTGGAACTTTTGGAGTGCCTCTAATCATCTATCCAGGTCTCAAGCTCAACTTCATGCGTCCACGTTTCATTCGTAGATTGCAGCAGTTCAAGCCAGATGTGAGTTTCGCTGTCACTTTGACCCTCCGAACAACCTTTCTTTTGATTGAAGAGCTCATTTGTAATTCGATGGAAGTTCCAGCTGACACTGCCTCTCGTCTCTTCTACCGTGTCCGTCTCTTCTATGCAGGTCATCCACTTCGTCGATCCAATTTGGCTCGGAGCTCAAATGCTTCCAGTCGTTCAAAAATGGCTACCTGAAGTTCCATGCGTCTCTTCTTACCACACCAACCTTCCAACGTACGCTACTCTATTCGGTATGCCTTGGCTAGAAGCTACTATGTGGCGTCTCACGAGAAACCTTCATGATCGATGCGAGGTAGTCCTTTGTCCTTCAGAGTCCACTCGTAGAATGTTACAAGGGAAAGGCTTCACAAACGTCGAGATCTGGAGTAGAGGTGTTGATATGGACCTGTTCTCTGTGAGTTGAGTTCGTCTTTGAAAAAGTTACGAGATGGCGACAAGATAAGCAGAGCGTCGAAGTGCTGACTCTCGATCTCTTGCTCTCACCTCACTCCCAATTCTCTTTCTTCCACTTCAAGCCAAGTGCTCGTGATGAGAATCTTCGTTCTTCATGGGGCTGTACACCGAAGCCAGCATCTCTCACTGGTCCTTTGGCTACCCCATCGATGCGTGCATCTGAGCTCGACGAAGCAGCTTTGACCAACCTCCTTGGAAACAAATTGGGTCTAGTCTCATCAACCGCCGGACGTAGATTCTCTTCTAGAAGTTCTTCTTCATCTTCGGACGACGAATCTTTCATTCGTACGCCTCCCACAGGCCCAATGCTACCTTCTCTAGCCATGACTCCAGAACTCAGTCCACCTCCAAGCTACGACAGTCTAAGTCTTCCACCTCTACCATCTGGCGGATTCTCTCTTCCACCTCCCGCAATGTCTATGCGTAAGGACGACAACACATCTTCAGGTTCGAGTTCTAACTCTGGAGAGAGCAAGACCGTCATTCTTTACGTCGGACGTATCTCGTGGGAAAAGAACTTGAGACTCCTAATCGAGGCCTTCAGACTTCTACCTTCTTCCGTCAAAGCTGCAGCCAAGTTGGTCTTCGTAGGAGATGGACCAGCAAGAGGAGAATTGACTAGACTATGTGCCAAGTTGGGCTTGGACGCCTCTTTCATGGGTCATCAGAAGGGAACGAGGTTGGCAGCCATGTATGCCTCTTCATCAGTCTTCGCCTTCCCAAGCTTCACTGAGACTTTCGGTCAAGTCGTTTTGGAAGCTTTGGCAAGTGGTCTGCCAGTCGTTGGATTGCATGCTGAAGGTACTTCCGATCTAGTCACTCACGGTAGAACTGGTTTACTGTTGGACGTAGTCACTGCAACCAAGAACGCAAGTCTCAATGCTAGAGAAAATGCAGCTGCAGCAAAGGAAAATGGAAACAGCAAACCCAACAGTCCTGCTCTGAAGGCAACAACCATCTCGGACTTTGCAACCGCTGCTACCAGCGCAACCAAGTCTCATTCATCATCATCCTCCATCAGATCTTCTCCGCTAGCTATGAGAGCAGTTCAAAACGGCAAATCCGCTCAATTCAGTGCTCCAACTTCAGGTTTATCCACTCCAATTCCATCCGTTGGTGCCTTCGCTTCTTCAATGTCACCTTCTTCTCCAGCCTTTGCAGCTTGTTCTCGTCGCTACTCGATGCTATTAGAGAGATTGATTAGAGATAGAACTCTGAGAGCAACAATGGGTCAAAGAGCTTTGGAAAGTGCTAGAAGCAAGACCTGGTATGAAGCAATGGAGAAAGCTGTCAATGGTTACGAAGTCGCTATCAAGAAACGTGGTGCAAAGAACTTGACTGATGATGAATTGGAGGAAATCAGAGGTCAGATGAGAGGAAAGGAGATCTTGACTGGTGAGTAGATAGAGATGACCGAAATTGAACTTGAGCAGCAATCAATTACAGAGCGAGACAAGTTCAGTTCGATCTGACCTTTTTTTTGCCACCTCTCTCGTGTCCATCTTTATCTCTTCAGGTCCAGCAACCAAGATCGCAGTTTTCCTTTACTTGGCCCTCTTCCTTTACTTCTGGCATCTACTACTACACTAGGTGATTCGCCAGTCGTATCATCAGCAATCCGCCTTCCAATGTCTTGCGCTCCTATCTATCGTCGCTTCCGTTTTATGACTGTTTACGAACACCAGATCCTTCCATTGACCCTTCTGTAACGGCTCCATTATTGCTCTATCTATTACTAATTTGTCCTTCCAGACCTCAAAAGCCTTTACGGCCGCCCTTCATCCTTCTCATCTACTTTCTTCGTTCAAGCTTTCTCATCTTGGTCTCTATTCAGCCCATCTCCCCTCTTGACTTTTTGCTTTCTATAGATACCCATTTCTCTCTGCTTTGTCTATTCGCACTCTCTCCAGACTTGATTTTCCACTTCGTTATCTTAAATCTTCGCTCCACGTTCCGTCTTGTCATCGTTCACTTCTAACGAAACTGAATCTCACGACTCTTTTGCTCTATTCAGACTGTTTTGTTTGAAAGTTATGTCACTGCGTGTTACTTCTGTCGTAAAAAATGTTCGTTAGATTGTACAAGAAAAGAATGCAGAATGGCGAAGTCAAAGAAAATAAACGGAATAAGATAATGTCCAAATGTGTTGCGTGAGTTACGTTGAGCAATTCGACACTTAAGCAGGTCTCATTGGAAGAGACCTAAAGCTCAAAGTTGTAAGGATCGATCTTAGCCCCTTTGAGGAAGACACTCTTCATATAAGCGGTTGATAACTTTGGAGTTCTAGTTTGGTTTTTACCTGGAAGAGTGTGGATCAATCCGAAATCATTGACGTAACCTGAAGACCATTCGAGATTAGAAATACAACTAAGAAGAGTAGAAATCGAGGAAAGAGAAAGCCAAAGAAGGGAACGTCAGATCATGCGATGCCTTGAATCGACGCTTCAAAGATCAATCGACAACAGAAGTCTCTTTGTTTACTCACGACCAAGGAATCCAACCAGTGATAGGTAGACCGTAATCCAATCCCCACTTGACATTCTTGAGAGCTTGTCTGTACCAATCGATTCTATCAATATCATCAACGATTTGGTTCATAGGTAATTGAGAATCATTTCGAACAGCAAGACCATTCTCGCCCACTCTGATGTCCTTGACTCCCCATCTCTCGACGAAATATTTGGATCCGGTGAAGATGGTGTCATTTGCCTGGAAGTTCCATGGCGATTTGGTTGGACGACTGCGAGAGAGATAGAGGAGAAAACGGAAGCGAAGGTCAGAGCGTCTACATTTCTCTCTTTCTACCCTACCCTTCTTTCTCTGCCTTGCTCTGCTTTCTTTTTTCTCTACCATCTCTTTTCTAACTTCGACGAGTGGCAAATAAATGCCCTTGCATTTCTCCTTACTCACCCAATGAGCTTCTGAGTGATTGGATCTTCAGTGTAAGAGTTGACACAAGTTGGCCAAAGATCGTCTCCGTAATTACAACTTTCGGTCTCGTTCAAAGGAGATACCCATTGAGAAGTATAAGCATCGTAAGCCAAAAAATCAGAGCCAGTTTCGTTCAACAATTTCTTCTCTTCTTCAGTGAAAGTAGGCAAGTGATCTCCCATTGTATCTCTCATGACTTGAGGATAATCTCCAGACCAAATTGGAGCTGCTCCCCAACCCATCTTTGACATGAAGTAAAGAGAAGGAGGGTCAGACAAAGTCACCCAGGTTTTCCTCGAATTGCATATCTCGTTCCTGAAGACTCACTTCGAAATCCATTGCCCTTTCGGTGACGGCTTGATGAGTTGGATCGCTCGAGTTCAAGGCGAAAGCTGGAGAACCATCCAATTTGATTCCGATCTTCCCCTTGACCACTCCAGCCTTCTTCTTTTCGTTGAAGGCTTTGACTGCAGATGCATGTGCTAGCATGGCGTGGTGGAAACAGGTGTAGGTGTCATCGATAGGTCCATTCCTTCCAGGAGCGCTATCGGTGTCTGGCCCATAACTTGAAGACGAGAGTAAGGACAGAACAACAAGTTTTCTCGGTCAGCTTTCGATTCACATTCAATACCAGAGGACGTCTTTCAAAAGACTCACCCTTCAACACAGAAAGTTCTCGGCTCGTTCATCGTGACCCAAATATCACAATCCTTTCCTAGCTTATCGTAGACAGCGTTTGCATACTTGGTGAAGTCCGTGACGACATCTTTGGACAACCAACCATTGTACTTGTCTTCGAGTCCTTGAGGGATATCCCAATGATACAACTGGCGGGAAAAAGAATAGTAGCAGCGAAGTTGATTGTCAATCATCGACTGAACTTTTTCCATCTTCTGTAGCGAAGAAAATTTGTCAGTCCTACTCACTGTACACGAAGCTAACATGTCATTCTTATGGGTCTCCTTGATCATATCTTTGTAGAATTTGACTCCAGCTTCCAAAGGTTCTGATTCTGTTCCGTTTGGGAACCAACGGGTCCAAGCAATAGTGAAATCGTACAAGCCAACTCCTAGAGCGGATCTGAAAAGAGGTAGATCTTGTGGGTAGGTATGATAGAAATCCATAGCTACATCTCCATTGACATCTCCAAAGATGTGTCCTTTACCTGTGTCGTGCTTTCATCAAAAGGGGGAAGAGAGAGGGAGAGAGAAGCAGAGAGAATTGACCCCGGGAAGTTAGCAAGAAGCGGGAAAGGCAGGTTTTTGGAGTTCGAACTCCAGATCTAGACTTTTCACTATAGATGAAGAGAGCTACTAAATAAGCGGGTCGAGTTTCTGGACTCACAGCGAAAGTGTCCCAAACGCTTGCCCCTTTTCCACCTTCAGCGTCGTCTCCAGTGGCTCCTTCAATCTGATAGGCGGAAGTTCCGCAACCGTACAAAAAGTCATCTGGTAACTTTTTTCCATCCAAGTAAAGCTGTTCAGATTTCTTGCCGTTTGTAGTTGCAGCCGAGACTGAAGAGATAAGAATCGATAGAAAGACGAAAGAGAGTTTGGGCATCATGATTGGCTGTTTCTTCCGAGTCCAACTTGATGAGAGAAGATGTGGGAAGCGAGAGGGTGTAGATAGAGACTTTGAATGGATGGAAAGAGTGAGAGGAGAAGGGGAAAGGAAGTCAAAAGGGAAACAAAGTGTGGGTCGCTCGACCTGTTTTTCGAGATTGGTGTCGAGAGAGCCTAAAGATAGGGGCTAGGAGAAACAAAAGGCTAATCACGGTCGGATTCGCCGGGAGCCTTGTGGTCTCTTCTCAGAATATGGAAGTTGCGGGGAAAGATAAGCTGCAACCCAAAATCAGGTTGCCGGTTTGGAAGAGAGAGGAAGAGGGAGAGACGAGAAGAGATGCGTCGCCACTCGTTCGTGACTTTGGTTGTGGTTTGGTAGAAGAGATCACCTTCTTTTGTAGGAGTTGAGCTTTGAAAAAAGACATCTATTAATTGAAAAGAACAACGAATGGTGACACTAAAGGATTGAACTTGAACAAACGAAGGGAGTGTAGAAACAGCAGAGACAAAGAGTCGATCCTCTTGGATTTCTAGACAAATACCAAAACCTCTTTCTTCTTTCCCTTCTTTGCCTCTACAGTTTTCAATTCAACCTTAACATTCTTCATAAACCTCTCTCTATTCTTATTCAACCCTCCATCCAAACCTTTCTTCTTCGATTTACTCAAAGACAACAAGATTTGTTCCAAAGTCATAGATTCAGATTTGGATTTAGATTTGGTTTTCTTTTCTTTCTCATCTCCATCCACTTCAACTTCTCCATCCGATTTGATTTCAGAAGTAGAAGCTTCCCCATTTCCATTTCCATTGAGAGTTGTTGCTTCTTCTTCCTTTTGAGATCTAAAGACTCCTTCTAAACTTTGAAGACTAAAAGGATCTTCCAAAATCTCTTCTTGTTTCTTTAAAGCAATTTCCTTTTTCTTTTCCTTTTTCTCCGCTTCTCTCTTTTCTTTCTTTGCTATCTTTTTGGCTTTTTGACTTTCATTGATGACTTTCCCTCCCTCCCCTTCGTCTTCTTTTGACTCATCTTTACCATCAACAGTGGACTCTTCTTCAACTTTCGTTTCAGATACTTCATCAATCTTACGTTTTTTATTCTTCTTTTCCTCTGATGATGATTTCTTCTTCTCTTTGTCTGCTTTCCTATCCTTTTTGGATTTCTTCTTGTCATCAGAAGTCGTTTCTACCCCTTCCAATGCATCTGAAGCTGAGGAGACTCCTTCTGCTGAAGTTTGGAGTTCAGTTGATGCTAGTTCATCTTGGATAATTGGAGTTGGATTGGTCGATGATTCGGCTTGAGGTCCATTGGAAGTTCCTGAGGAGTGGAAACGGAAAGAGACGAGGAGGGCAAAATACGAATGACAAGATTGATTGAAAAGAGATGAGAAATATCAGGGATGATCAGTAATGAAAGAAAGGATCAGAGAGTCTAAAGAGAGATCTTTGAAAAGAAAAAGCCAGAGCTTTGCTCAGAGAACAACGGGAGAAGAATAGCATCTCAGCGTCGATTCGCTCCTCGTCTCCTTCTCAAGACGAGAGTAAGGATGGCTATAGACAAAGTAGGCATCTACGTATTCAATTGTTCGTCTCATTTTGCAAAAAAAAAAGAAAGTGAGGGCCCGGTGATCTTTTTGCTCTTGTTCTGAAAACCATCTTGAATACTTCTTTCCTCAGTCGTGTGACACTCCCACCTCTCTGGAGAGAGGGCATGGCTCATAAATGAAGCTCAAATAAACCTTAAAGCTGATCCATTCCATTCCCAGCCAGATATCATGCTCTCTCTTTCTGAAAAGGCTCATCCTATAGTCCCTCCCATGCACTCTGAAAAAAACACTCACCATTTTGCTGACCATTCTGCTGTGGTACAGACGCATTCTTCTTTCCTTTACCTTTTCCCTTTTCACCTTTGTAAACGGTCTTTTCATATTTCTGAGCTTCAGAGATGCAAGAATTGTGAGGTTTCCATTCTGAAGGGTTGGAGAATTGTTTTGAACAATCCAAGCAAGTGAAGGAAGAACCGCACCTTTGATTGTAATGTTGATCCAATTTTGGTTTCTTGACGACGTCATTGCATGAATCGCAACTGTGAATGAGATGGATTAGAAAGAGAAGAGAAGGAAGAGTGAAAAGGTCAACTTTTCTGATCAAAGACTGAAGGAGAGAAAAGATGAGACTGTGCTTTCAAGATTGCTCAAGCTTCCAGTGAGGCTATTTCTGAGTAAGAATCATGTTGAAGTGTCAGAGTAGATTTACTCACTTGAAGGAAACCATCTCGGATTGAAGTTATTGGTAGACGTTTAAGAAGAAGAAAAAGTTCTCAAAAAAGTGATCGAGTTTTTTTGACCAGAGACCAACCAACCAATCCCTGCATTCCACAATCATCTTGGAGCTCTGAGATACAAGAAACTAGATTGAGAACAAGAACAATCAATCAGTCAATCAAGCTACTGAAAGATGGCAAAGTCAAAGAAGGACAATCCAAAGCACGCAGCTCCAATCAAAGATGAAAGATTTGCAAGACTTCATTCAGACCCAAGATTCTTGCGTCCTCACCGAGAAGCTGGAAAAGTAGTCTTGGATGATCGATTCAAATCTCTACTGACTGATGACGATGGAGAAGGCAAGAAGAAGAAGAAGATGGACAAGTTTGGTAGAAAGGTCAAATCTCAAGATTCTGAAAAGGAGAGAATGAAAAAGTTTTATAGAATTCAAGATGATTCTACCGATGACAAAGACGATAGTGAGGAAGATGATGAAGAGGGAAATGAAGACGGCAGAGAAGAGAAAGCTGGGTTTGTAGATTATGCAAGAGGTGGGGGTGAGTTGGAATCTTCTGGAGATGAAGATGAGGATTCCTCTTCTAATTCAGATGATGATTCGGATGAAGAATCTTCAGAAGATTCAGATGATCAAGATGAGGTTACCGTTGGTAGATCTGCAGTCAGGAATCGTGAGAAAAAGAGGTTACAACAGGAAGAAGAGGATGATGAGGATAGTGATTTAGAAGTGGATCTAGATGAAGATGATGATGAAGAAGAAGAGGAACACGATAGAGCAGAAAAGGATTCGCTAACAGCTGCAAAATCAGAATTATCACTGGATTCAAAGACGACAGCTTTGTTAGACGCTCAAGCTGAATCTGCAATCAGAGCTTCTCGAGAAGAAGAAGATCAAGATCAAGATGAACCTTCCACCTCTACTTCTACCAAGAAACTCAAAAAGAAATCCAAAAGAACTAGATCAGCAAAAGAAGTTCCATTAGGAGAAGATTCCAATCGATTAGCAGTTGTGAATATGGATTGGGATCATTTAAGAGCTTTGGATCTTTATAAAGTTTTCTCTTCTTTAGTTAGTCCAACTGCTCCTCCTATTTCTACAATATGTAAAGCGAAGCTGAATGATAAGGAAGATTCGAATCCAAGGAATAATAAACAAACTTCTCAAGTTCAAGGAGAATTGTTTCATGTTAGAGTTTATCCTTCGGATTTCGGTATAGAGAGAGAATGGAAAGGGAGGATAGAGAAGGTCCCTCCAAAAGATATCTTTGAAGGAGGTAGGAATGGAAGGAATAAAAAGAAAAAGAAGAAGAATAGAAAAAATGATAGTGATTTAAGTGATGATGAAGAAGATGATGATGAACCTTTGGTTCAGGTGGATGATGGAGAGGAATTCGATGTAGAGAAGTTGAGAAAATATCAATTGGAGAGACTGAGGTGAGTAAGCTGAATACCAAAGCCTTTGCACTCTCTCTTCACTTCTTTTTTCGCTTCTTCAGTTCCATCTTGAGAAAGCTTGAAGCTGAGGGTAACTGTTTCGCTGATTGAGCTTCCCATTTACTTTTCGACTTTTCTTACTCTCGTCCTTTTCGAATCTCAAAAGGTACTTCTATGCCATCGCCACTTTTTCTTCCAAAGAGGCAGCCAGATTCGTCTACGATGAGATCGACGGAACCGAAATGGAAAGGACTGCAAACACTTTTGATCTCAGATTCGTTCCAGATGGAATGGAATTCCCAGAAGGTCCGGGAGACACTTTCTCTGGAGGAGATCAGAAAGCTGTCGAAGGTGGTTGGAGAGATGAATGTAGAGGAGAGGGAGGTCAGTGGCGGAAAGGGATCGAAAGGATACAAAGGAGTCGATTGGAGAACTGATGTGAGTAACCTTCCTTTTGCTAGCTCCCACTTCCCACTTCTAAGACGCATACACTCAATCTCACCTCTTCTTTGCATCTTCTACTTTCCTTTCTAGGCACTACGACATTCCAAAGTATCTCTTACATGGGATGCAGGACGATCCAGAGCGTGCAGCTTTGACTCGTCGTCGTCATGCTCTAGAGACCTCAAAATCCAAGAAAGGGAAGAAAGGTCCTACAGCAGCTGAATTAAGAGAAGATGATTTCAGAGCTTATCTAGGATCAGGATCAGAAAGTGAAGGAGAAGATGATCCCGAAGCCATCGAAAGAATGAGAAAGTTGATGAATTTGGATGGAGATGAGAATGGACAAGATTCTTCGGAAGGAGTTTTCGGTAGAAGAAGAGACGTAGGTCTAGGTGGTGGAGAAGAAGAAGGGGATATGCAAGTCACTTTCATGCCTGGTTTATCGGAAGCTGCTAATAGGAAAGCTAGAGGTGAAAAGAAGAAAGATGATGATAATGAAGAACGACTTTGGAGAAAATATATGAGGAAACAGAGAGATAAGAGAGAAAAGAGAAAAAATAAAATATCAAATCAAGAAGAGGATGATGATGAAGAGCAAGGCGATGAAGAAGAGAATGGAAATGTTGGTTGGGACGATCCCTTCTTCCAAGAAGCAGGAGACGAAATGGATTTCGAAGCTGCTCTAGCTGCAGAAGAAGAAGGTGGATCTACTTCAAAGAGCAAATCATTAAAGAAGGGAAAGAAAGACAAGAAGAAACTCCTCTGCAGAAGAAGAAGCTGAATTGAAGAGATCTAAAGCTGAATTACAATTGATGGTAGACGATGATTCGGCTGATGAATTTGGAGGATCTAGATCTCATTTCGATATGAAAGATGTCATCAGAGCCGAGAAAGGTGATAAGAAATCAAAGAAGAGTAAGAAATATCGTAAGAATAAAGAAGATGAAGAAGAAAGAGGACCAGGATCGATTCAACCAGGTTTCGAAATCAATGTCAATGATGATAGATTTAAAGGTTTGATGGAAGATCATAGATTCGCTTTGGATCCTAGTCATCCAAGTTTCATAAAGACTAAAGGAATGGATCAATTGATGGAGGAAAGGAGAAAGAAACAGAAATCTAAATGGGAGATTTCGACGCTCCTAGAGAAGAAAGTTTGAAGAATGGAAAGGAGAAGAAGTTGGGAAAGGAGGAAGATTGGAAAGATGGTTTTGGGAAGAATCAAGAAAAGAGATAGAGGTGGGGAGGAATCGAAAGGTTCGAATGGGAAAGATAAATCGAAGAAGAGAAAGGTTTAGGGAGATTGCTGGTGAAGCTGTCTGGTTTGGTTCTCATCAACGATTCTGTACAACTACTTTCTGCTCGCATATAGAATTTGATCGGCTTGCATCTCACAGTATTTCAAAACTCTAGTCATCACAAACGCAAACGCTGAGAAAAACTTCGCAAATGAATTCATTACGATCGGATCGGTCGAAGGTGTACAACAGAAGCATCTTGCAATAATTTAGAGTATTGAATAGTAGGAAAGAAGCAAGAACCTTTACAATCCCAAGAGATCAAGGTCTGGATGAGATGAGACGTCTCTTGATGCCATAGCTAGCTTTGAGACGAAATCAGGGTTAGAAATGATTTCCTCGGCTGCCTCTTTTCCAAAGTTCTTTTTGAGCCCATTGTAAATTGCTGTAGCTGCAAAAATCGTGGCTCCTACTCCTGCCGCGTTTAATCTTTTGGACAAGACCAAGGACTGAAAGAAGAACGGAGAGGACGTTGATGAGAATTGAGAGCCGGTGAGGCATGGAACGAGAGTTCAGCATTATGGCACCGTCAGTCTTCGAATTAAGTGACGGATATAGATCTTTGGGATACTTACGTCTTCTTCTAAGGCTCGAGCTGAAAGAGATAGAGCAGAAGCGCAGAGTCAAGAGAGAAAACGGATCAGAATTGAGATAGAAAAAGGTATCGAATGAGCTTTTGCAAGTAGCTTAGAGTAAAGACACGAATCACTCACAAACAAGAGAATCATAGTCAGCTGAGATGAAAAGAAGATGAAACGAAAATGAGGATCAGAATATGTATCGTCCGAAACCAAGTCAAATCGCCTCACTCAAGACTTACCCAGTCCACGAGCTTCGACGTCATCCTGGAGATCTCTGCTACGAATAGCATTGAAGGCACCAATGATAGCAGCAACCATGTATCCATAATCGACTTTGGCACCTCTAGTGTTCAGTTCGACATCCGAGGACTGTAGCAGAAAAGGGAGAGATGAGAAAAGTCAGTCTGTTGTCGACAAGATGAGGGGGAAAGTTCCGAATCGACTCACTCTGAAATGTAAATCACCACCTTCGGCTCCGAAGGTCTCACGTTTCTCTCCAGAGATTGGAGATGCAGAGATTGACGAGACCATCATTGCTAAAACGAAGGGGAGAGAAAGAGTGACCTTTGAGAATTGCATTTTTGAAGTCTTGAGAAGAGGGAGTTTTGGGGTTTTTGATAAAATAAAATAAAGAAAAGGATGTGTGAAAAAGGATTGATGAGAAGTGGTAAGAAGAAAAAGTAGGCCAGCTACGAACAGGAGAAGAAGAAGAAGAAGAAGAGGTAGTTTTGGATGGGAATGAGAAAAGTCTCTGTGAGCTTCGACTGGCCATTTTATACCCATCAGATCTCTTTCTGACAAATCTTTCCCTTATCGAGCAAAGAAGTTCGGATCCTTGAATTTCGTTTCTTCTAGACGCAGTTCCCTTCATGTTGCTCTTCAATACCAAGCTCAAGAAGAAAGAGAGGCGCCTTGTTCGTCTTCTTATCTCCCATTAAAGGAGCTCTCCTTAGAGCAGCCTTTACAGGACAGCTGGAGCCTTGGCCGAGATCATTGTATGCACGACCCAAACTTTCGAATACTGGGTTGGAAAGACTTGTTTTCCTCTTTTGTCGCCCAGACAAGGGGGCAGAGCTACGCCGACTGCTTCAAAAGCAAATTGGTCCGAGCGATGTTGGCTGAGCAGATCTCTTTCTCCTAATCTATGGGGATGTAATCTCAACTTATCCGGTTAGTGACTTCGGCTCCGCACTTCTTGTTCGAACTTTCGATGGATTATTTAGAACATTCTCCTCGACGTCGAACTCTTTTGACCGTTCTCGCAGAATCGACTCGCAAATTCAAGTCATCGTGTCTACTACCCCTCACTCTAACCGTCTTGTCTTTATCAACGAAGAGTACGACAGTTTCTTCTGTTTCTTATTCTCCCACGTATCAGGCTATCGCTTATAGTGGTCTGTTCATCTCGTTCGAGACGCGCGTCGACAACATGCAAAGCATTCGTGATGGTCAGATCAGGCTGATTTGTAAGAAGATAGGGGCATTCAAATAAGTTATAGTATCAAACAACAGGATAAAAAGAAGTAAAGACATTTATAATCCTAAGAGATCAAGGTCTGGATGAGAAGTTGCGACATCTCTGGATTCGAGGGCTGAGGCGAACTCTTCAGCAGCCTTGGAACCGTAGTTTGCCTTGAGTCCATTGTAGATCGAAGTCCCTGCGAAGATCGCAGCTCCGATCCCTGCGGGCGCTCAGAGGAGATCTCGTCTCAATCTGAAGAGGTTTAAGCAAAAGAAGGGGGGGGGGGGGGGGGGCAAGAGACTGATGAGCAAAAGATCTCACTTTGCAAGGGCACCGAGAAATCTAGTGACTCGGAAAACTCACCTTCAACGTCTCTCGTTTGGACAGGTTTACTGGTCGTTTTACCTCCTTTACCAAAGCCATAGTCCTTGGATGGCAGGAATTGCTTAGCCAAACTACCGACACCTAGACCTACCCATAGCGGCGCTGTTCAAAGGATCACGCTTGGATACAGCCTGAGAAGGTAGATAAAAGGGAAAAAGGAACGGTTGTAAGTCCAGAATTGAAGATTGAGGGTGTCTTTATCGAGGAGCGCACGTCTATTCACCTCATTGTCAAGAGAAGCAAGGTATTCGTCAACCGCTTCCTTGGAAAAGTAGTTGTTCTTGATTCCATTGTAGATGGCAGTTCCTGCGAAGATCGCACTCCCGATACCAGCCGCGTTCAGAGGAGATCTTTTCTCAACCTGAAAGAGAGTCAAGAATGAGCAAAAAAGAACCGTCAGCCATCAGATCAATCCGACGATGAAGTATTCTTCAAGCACTCACCTCCTCTTCCAAATCTCTTGAACGGATAGATTGAAAGCCGTAGAGAAGAGCAGCTGCGGGATGGGATAAGAGTGAAGATGGACGAACATGAGCGATCCATCGAACGAGCGTGAGAAGACCTAGCCGACTAAAAGTAAACTCACAAACAAGGGAAGCGTAGTCGGCTGGGTTCAAGAGTAGAACAGAGGATCAGATTTGAGTGTCAAAATGGCTCTAGTTCAAAGTCAAGTCATCGCTACCAAATCGAACTCACCTTTTCCACGAGCGTCGAGGCGGTTGGTCTCTTGATCTGCAAGATCTCTGCTTTTAACGAGCGTTTAGCGGCTTCCGAGGATAGCGGAAAAGCATGTAAGCATAGTCAACTTTTGCACCTCTGGCTTCGAGATCAAGGATCAGAGGACTGAGTTAGAACGGAGGAGATGCGGAGGGTTAGATCAGTACCTGCAAGAGAATGGCGACAGTGAGGGCTTGAGCAAGTTGCAAACTCACCTCTGCTACATCTCTGCTTTTCAGAGCGCTAGCGGCTCCGAGAATAGCGGAGAGCATGTATGCATAGTCTATCTTTGCACCTCTAGACTCGAGGTCGAGATCAGAGGACTGAAGCAGAGAGTAGGAGAGAAAGAGGGCTAAGTCAACACCAGCGACGTTGACAACTCAAGTATAAAATAGACACTCACTCTCAGGTGTAAGTCACCTCCTTTGAATCCACCGTGCAGTTCCTTTGGTAGATCATAAGGATTGAAACTGATGGATTCGCGCTTCTCTTCGGAGATAGGAGCTGCGGAACTGTTAGAGACCATCGCCAAAACGAAGGAGAGAGAAAGGGCGATCTTGGAAGAGAATTGCATGTTTGAAGTCTTGACTAAGGTGGGGTTTGAGGTGTTGAATAAATAGAATAATTTAGAATAGAAATAAATAAAAGAAAGAAGAACTTGAAAAGGGGGTAGTAAGAAGTGGTAAGAAAAAAAGTAGACCTGCTACGTGAGAAGAAATGAAAGAAAGAAGAAAGTTGGGGGTGGGGAAAAGGTAGAAGACTTCTGTTTTGGAGCCACATTTTATACACATTTTTAAGGTTTCGAGATCTGCTCCTTATCTACGACCGAAATAGCCTCGCGAAAAGGATCGAAGGGGATGGAATCTTGTCATTGGGGGAATTCTCTGAGCCTCCGCCACTGATAAAGGAACTGAACCTTTCCTTCGGAGTTGGAACAAACCTCGAATTAAGGTTCGGCGTAGCTTCGAGAGCGCAGAGATAGCGGCAAGAGATGGGCTGATTCAGGTCTCCCCAGATTCGAGTGCCTTTCGTTCCCTTTCGGTCTGGCCGAAGACTTACTAAACATGTTAGATCATGCGCACATCTTGTTGACATATCTCAAGTTTACCGTGTTCCAGTTGAAAAGATTTGTCGAGAATCTTCATTCAAAGAAGAAGTCGCCAGATGCAAAGGTGTTCGAAAGGACGGAAGGAGACCAAGACTTTTTAGGAGAGAGAATTCCTTCTCCTGTTCATCTCTTTGCTCAACAAGATGTCTCTCGACTCTTGCTAGACCCAGATCGTTCTATTCACGAAATTGTAGACAACTTTTATGTCCGAATAAGCCCTCCAAGAGGAGAATTGCCCTTCAAATTGATGCGCGACTTGCAATAGCATTCCTATCATGTGTTCGAAACTTCTCGCAAGTCAGCCTCGAGTCTTCGAATCACAACTACTCATAACCTTCCGACCCAATGAGAGAGAACTTAGTTGTAATTGCTTTGCAAAGAAATCATTTCTCGAACCCTACGAGTAAATCCACCACACCACCTCTAGAAGACGACAATTCTTTGAAAAGAGAGATAAGAAACCAAATTAATCTCTACCTTCTGAAGAGACATTACAGATTGAGAGTTTGAAATTTAATGGTGGTCGTCTGCGTGTTCGTCTCCGGTGAAGTTGAGCTTGTAGACTGAGAGACAGAATAGATCGAGAAGAAGCGAGGAAGTAAGGAAAGGGAAGGAATTTGAGGGTCAGAGGACTTCGCTTCTCGAAAATCCTTCCGAGAAGACACAGTAGGCATTGTAGAAACTTTCCGAAGTCGACTCTGAGATCAATCTGCGCTGCTTCACTTGGAGAGTCTCTCAAAAATGGGGCTAGGCAAGAAAGAGGAGGAAGAGGAAGGACCGCTCTTCCTTGCTCAAAAGACTCTTTCCCTCTGTCCTAGCATACGAGCTCAATTTCTCGCTCTACCTTTCATCTTGAATAGAAGGGATATGATCCATCATCTTTCCAAGCAGAAGAGTAGAGCTTCAATAAGACGGACGATTGATTTCTTCCATCCTTCTGATCCTTGTCTATTCTCTGCGATGGCCTTTGCCCCTCCCTCCTCCAATCTTCAACCCATATCAGAAAAAAGCGAGGTCTTTGCACTCACCGCTGCCGCATTCTGGACATCTGTGGTGCTCAATGTCTCTGTTCAAGGCCAACCAAATAGTGTCGTGTGAATCTGCTGGGAAACCAGTGCAACCTACTTGACGTTGAGGGAACTGTTGATGAACGAGTAGATGGAATGAAAGGAGATGATTCGAGTCAATGCAAACGAGTAAATCAAAGAAAGAGTCAAGAGAGAGAAGAGAGATCGAAACTACTTCTTCTTGCAATCCTTCATCTTCAATCCTCATCTTTGTTACTGACCAAAGAGTTAATGATGATTGGATCCTTTGTGGTTCCCAATCTAGTCATTTCTAGTGGAGCCATATCGAAAACATCCTCTCCTTTCAATTTACCCAACAATTCGAATCTTTCCAATCCTGTAGCTTGTTGTTCATCCGTTGCTACTTGACCAGCTTTGGCTCCTTCTCCTTGAATGACTGGCGGAGCATCGGATCTTCTGATTGGACTGGATGAAAGGAATCGAACAGCTTGTGCTTGTGGTGCGATTGAACGACTTGTTAGACGAGGAGCAGAGATGACTGATCTACGTAGAGCGAACATGATGTGAGGTTCAGGGTAGGAAGAAGTAGGATGTGTCCTTCCTTCTCACCAACGACCCGGATCAAAGAAATGGCAGTCACTTCAACCAATCCAGAAGTCGATTCTTCTGTTTCTTCTTCTTCTGTTTTCGAGAATGTTGGCTCTTTCGTTTCAAGCTTCTTCCCTAGTAGCTAGAAATCAAGAAGAAGAGGAGGAAGAGGTGAGTAGCAGTGGCTAGCGAATCACACAGAATAGATTACACTCCTTCTATCTCGATTACCATTCTTCTCTTTCAATCCTTCATTGACGTAATCTGACTGTGTGGAATCTCTTTGCAAACTCCCGCCTCGGATTTGACAGTCTTCCGAAGAAGAACCAAAGGAGGAAGCTGAAGGTGGTGAGGAAGGTGGTGAGGATGAAGAAGAAGAGGTCAGTTGCAGAGAACCCTTCTCTTTGTTCCGAGAAAGTGCAAGGACTGAGAGTAAACTCAACTGACAACATCTGTCTTCTTTCGCTAATCAATGCAGGAGGAAGATGAGCCAGAAGATGTAAGTATGGAATTGAATGGAATGGAAACCCCTCCGTCCTCAACTGCAAGCCTATAATCGAGTGCCCTATTTAGGATTTGATCATCAGTTCAGATCATTTAAATTTCCAATACCTATGATCTGAAAAGGGACATAGAGAAGCAAGATTCAGGTTCGGAGCTGCTTCTCTCTCCAATCTGTTTCTTCCTCTCATGGCTTTCTTTCCCATTCCGGTCCTCAAAGCTCCTTCTGAAGACGGCAACTGATCACATGTCTCACTCTCGAAAATGCTTTCTTTCCTTATGACCAGGTCCGTGACGAAATCTACGCTTCATGCGAAGAATCCAAGGCTTGTGCTCCAGCAAAGCACCACTTTGACGAATGTCAAACTCGTGTCCAAGAGGGAAAGGGTTACAAGGGTGAAGACTGTATCGAAGAATTGTGAGTACCTTGGAACATCTCCCATCTTCAGAACTGACTAATCAAGGTTTAAAGATGCCACTTGTTCACCGGTTCTTGGTGGAGATTACGAGAGGAGAGATTGGTGGAGAGGGAAGGAAGGGAAGCTTCAAGAGTTCACAGCTGCAACAATTAGGATGAGATGAATCTTATCAGGAATCAGACGTTCCTCGTGAACCTTTCGAGAGCGAACGGTCGTTTTTGAGAGGCAATACATTGAGAGTAGAAGAAAGCTACAGGCATGATTGAGAATCTATCTCTCTTTTGTGTTCTGGTGCCTTCCGTACTCTTATTCGAGAACGTCTACCAACTCCAACATATACCTCGAGGTTCAAGCAAGCGAACCTTTGTGGATGAGAAGAACAGCAATCTATGAAAAGCCACGAAGCGCTACTTTCCCAAATCGAACCCGATTGTCTTTGATTCTGACAAGCTTTCAATAACCCTTTTGCCTTCGTCTTTTTTTCTTCTTCCATCCCGCTTTTCGGTTTTATAGCTGTGAGTAGCATTCATGTCTGTAAACTATCGTCAAGGCTAGCCTTGACGCGAACTCTTTTACTGACCCATTTCCTCTCACTTCTGTCTTTGCCTTCTCACAGTCCACCTCGCTCACTGTGCTCAAGAATGTCTAGCTCCAAAGCTTTTCAGCAAGCTTGTCTAAGGAGGAAGAGAAATAGGGGAACGCCAACGATCTTTTTATCTCTTTATAACATTCGTCTATTCCTCTTCTTAATCATGTTGATTGCATGTTTGCGTCCATCTTGTGATCATCAATACAACATTCGCATTGCTTCCTAGTAGATTTGAGATCCTCTTTTAGAAATCTGAACAAATTTCCGAACTCGCAACAGACCAGTGAGGACTAGAGCTTGTCAATCGAGAGGAAGTCACTGCCTAAAGCAGGAAACCTTGTCTACAGCAGTCGAAACATTCAAGAAAGCATTAGTGTTCGTGAGGGTAAAATACAGACGGGAAAGATTTGATGAGGTGACAGCTTTCAGAATTGTAGAGACTAGAGAGCAATGTGTGGATTAGACGATTGAGATCCTAGTATAGCATCGACCGTGAAGAAAACGAAGGAAAAAAGAGAAACAGCAGAGAGAAGTTTATAGCTGTGTTTTCTGTTCTGAGGCTTCAACCGAAGAGATGTGGTCTTCCGCTAGATCCACAGCTTTGAAGAACAGATTCCATAGACGACGAGTCTGTGAGAATGAAAGAAGGGGAAAAAGAAGTCAGTCTGTGTACGCATTGTAAGAATCGAAGTGATTCATCCAAAGATACTGACCGAAACGACTTCCAAAACCTCAACATTCCTTCCACCTCTTCCCCAACCTTCATGTTCTATTTTCTTGTCCCCATAAAAGTCTACGACCGTAGCTCCGAGAGCCAAACTTCCTTCGTTACATTCGACGTCGACTCTATATCTTCTAGGAGGGATCATAGAAGAAGCTTGAGAATCCGATCCTTTGTCAGATTTTCCATTGCTGACGGAGGAGACGTTCTTGTAGAATATTGAGGGATCTGAAATGTAGCCTATCGTCAACATGTCATGGATGGGTGGGCCTTTTTTGAAGCCGAATTCGGAACTGTAAGTCGAAGCGAAGAACAAAAGAACAGAAGAGAGTAGTTTTCTCAGATTTGATGGAGGAGAAGAGGAAGAAGCATTGCTTGAAGTAGTTGTTGAAGGTAGAGGTTTAGTGTTGAAGTTAGGTGAAGAAGGCTGACTTGAAGTAGGAGAAGATGGTGGAGAAGAAGATTGAGATCCTTTATTCGAAGACGAATTGATTGGAGGAGAAGGTTTGGAAATGTTTGAAGAATTACCTCTTAATAATCTATCATGTAACGAAGGAGTAAAAATTCGCTTGATGAGTAACATTCAAGCCACACATGACCACTTTGATTGGAGCGTTGAAAATGATGCTTGCTGCCTCTGGATCAACCAAAATGTTAAACACTGCCAAAGGTCCACGATTTCCTTGGACTCCTGCAGCTCCACCCATTACTACGACTTGTTCGATTCCTTCCACGAAGAGATTAGGATAGATCTTGTAGAACAAAGCGATGTTGGTCATTGGACCAGTGACTGCAAGATTGGAGTTTAGGTTTACCTTTCTCGACTCTCTCTTTAAGGAGTGAAGAGAAGTATTGAAGAAATTCATGGTAGAGTAGAATCTGGAATTTGGCTTTTCGAAGAAGATGGATTCAAGTTTAAACTCGAATCTTGATTTGCGTTTGAAGATGAAGAGTAATGGAGATGTCTTTTGAACAGAATCATCGTCGAGCGATGAAGACCAACCACTCCGCCTAAACCATCTTCACCATGGATTGCAGGATCAGCTCTGGGAGTTTTGACTAATGGCTCATCTGATCCTCGAAAGAGCGGAATGGATTTCGTTGTGATTCCTTTTCCATTCTCTTTCAGACTCTCTCCAGCTCTGAATGCAGCGAGGCATCTCGCAGCGTTTGCGAAGGTCGCCTCACTTGGTCCATTTCCAGAAACAGTAGAGACACCTAGAAGATTGATATTCGGAAGGAACAAAGCTAGAAGCAAGGCAATGGCACTGAAGAAAAGAAGAGAGATGCAAATGGAAAGAAAGTAGAAGTAAGTCAGTTTTACGCTGTGTTTCCGACATGAGAAGAGAAGGAAAGAGCTGGAAAAGGTTTGTTTCGGATGATGTAATCTGTCTAGGGCTACAGAGGAAGTGCCTGCAGGTCTGAGCATGAAAGCGGATGATAGAGTGATAAAGAGAGATAGACAGAGGTGGCACTTTTGCAACTCTACTCCTCTCCTAACGATCTCTTTGGCCATCTTTGACTTTTTATGATCTTAGCAGATAATCTCGAGTACCATTCGAATAGGCGAGTACTCACTCATCATGACCAATATCGCAATCGAGCCATACATCTTTCTTATCATCTGTTCCCAATCCTCCATTCGTTGGCTCTGCAGCTGCACTTCCAAAGACGCCATCCAACTGAGGTTTGTTTGAATTTGAACTCTGTTTTATTGTATTTGATTCGGCTGAGCTGAAGATGTAGAGTTCTGATTGGGAGTGGAAGTAGCATTGGAATTTGAAGGTGACAATCTTGAGAATCTTCGGAACAGAGCAGAAGCGCCAGACATTCGCTTGTTGCTTGGACTTGAATCTGGAGTTTGTGAAATAGCAGCTGAATTTGAATTCGAGGATGAAGGAGAAGAAGAAGAAAGATTAGAAGGCGAAGAAGTCATGATGATGCCCAAGATGAAGTGGTCGAGTGGATGAAAAGAAAGAGCTCAAGTCGAGACAAAGCTCAAAAATCAAATGGTCAGACGCAATTCATGCCGACTGTATTGATTGCAAATTGAGTGTTTCATTCTTTCATGAGATTGGGAA
>JASXTE010000266.1:0-68502 GCA_030280995.1 Hemileia vastatrix
GGGACAAAGCAAGCAGATATGAGATGGATTAGATGACTAACATTTCATTGCCATCATGAAGTAATCCAAAGAGTTTTGATATTGCTTGTAAGCTTCTTGATAATTCTGTTTGACATCTTCATCGATTGCCTTCTGCACTATCTCGATCGCTTTCTGTTTGGATTCAATGGTGGGTTAAAGGTCAGTGAATGAGGAATGAAATGATCTAGATTGATCGAATGAGTCATTACCATCTAGTACAAGTCTACTCACATCCAAGAAGTTGCTATTCGACCTGAGAGATTCAGAATCCAAGTGTTGTTGTTTCGATCACAAGAGAGATAGAGCTGCTGTCAGTCCAACGAGCAGAGAGAAAAGCATTCAAGCATTTCCTGATTGTTCACTAGATAATCCTGATCTAGCCTCTTCTCTCTTACTCACATTTTGGAGGAAGAACGGTAGGATGGCGTGGAAAGAAGTTGAGATTCTGAACAGCTTATTCGATGAGAATCCCCTCGATCTCACAAAGCTTTCAGCGCATCACCTCTTTCAGTCTCAAATTCGAATAATTCAACTCCATTTCAATAAACTAAAGAGATTGAAAATTCATTTCATTAACTCCTTCACCTCTCTTGACTTCTTCTCTTTTTATTCTTCGGCTCCTTACTCTCTCCTCCCCCTGCAGCAGCCTTCTTTCCCTTCTCCTTTCCTTTCTCTTTCTTCACCTCTCTCTCCTCCAAAGGAATGATCCCCCCTCTTTCCCACTCCGATTTCAACCAGACTTTACATTCCTCCATCTCTCTATTCAACTCCTCGACGTTCTCTTCCGGAATGAAATCTCTCGATAGTTGCCAGGTAATCATGGAATCCATGATTCTAGTCGTCAGTGGACCTGGATGGAACCCTAGGATCGTCTTGACTTGGTTTCCCTGTTTTCATGAAAGAGTAGATCAGATGTCATGAGAATGAGTGACGATGAAATAGAGAAGAGATCTCAGACATCTCTACCAATGTCATGATTCGTTTCCTTGTACTCACATCCAATCTAGCCTTCTCCTGGCTCCTCTCGACCAAATGATTCGACTTGATAAATTCCCAGAACTCTCTATGAACTTCTATGATCTGTTTTGCTTTCTCCGAATCCAACTTCTCTACCTGATTGACGTTCGTTGAAGTTTTCGACCAGATACCAACCAGATCGCAAACGAGTGAGAATAGTTGAGTCAAGAGCAAGGATTCTGAAGTCATGCCTGGTTTCTGAGCCAATCTTCTCAGCACGAGACCTAGAGTAGAGAAATGAGCAAGGAGATAGGGTGAAAAGGTCAAACGAGAACTTGAAAGGAGAGACGTCAAAGTCGAGACAAAGAAGATGTTATCTTGAGAACCAAACTCACCAACAGCAGCTTTTCGAATCACACCTCCTCCCCATATTCCATTCCTCGAACTACCTTTCTCTGGAAGAGCATCAAAGTCCGTCAACTTGGGATCCGATAAAAGGTCCGAGGCTTGATGCAATGCCGTGATTGGATCCTTCGAAGTTCTGACTGCGAGCTGTCGTCAAGAGAAGTCAGAGAGAGAAGGAGTTAATGGAACAGCACGAGAGTAGGAGATGATTTGGAGGAGGCAGATTAGATTGAAATTCAGAACTAGACAACCTCGCCAGTACCGAAATCTCGTCGAAATCGAGAAAGCCTCACCTTCAAACCAATCAAAACGACGTCTTCAGAGACCTTTTTCCATTTTCCAACTCCGTTCCCTTTGATCTCTTCAATTTCCAACTCCTTGATTGGAAGTAAAGAGCAGGCTAAGAACAGCCTCCTTCGATTCTCTGAACTTCGTAGAGGTTCTAATAATTCCACTGGAATCTTTTCGAGAACCTCAGATGGTAGATTAGAAGAAGACGGGAGTGTTGTGACTGAATTTTTGGAACTTGAGCTTGATCTAGGGACGTCTTTCATTTCTGAATCCTGATTCTCATTCAAAGTTTGTGGTTGAGATTTGATATGATTCCAAAAATCGTTCAATAAGATGAAAGCTAAGTAACTCAGATTATCACTACCGATTTCTCCTGGTTCATGAATTTCTTTGTTCGTACCATCTGGAGACGTTTGAAGGGAAGGTTTCATGAGTTTCTCAGGAGATTGGATTGGGTGAAAGACTAACGGGAACAATCCGAGATGGATGAGAAGATGAATTGACAGTAATGGGTTTGGGCCTGTAGATTGAATTCGACAGGTATAATTGAGAGAAATCCAGGAAGAAAAGAAAGAGCAGACGTCAGACAGACACGATCACGTCTCTTTAAAAATTCGAGCATTCGACTCACCTTGTAACATCTTATCCACCTCGATCCCAAACCTCTCTCTAGAGACCTTATGTTTCAAAGCTTCTCTGATGAGATCCCGACCATTCTCTCCTTCTCCTTTTCCTCTTTCAGTCAGTACTTGAACGATTTCATTGTCCAACTGCCAACCCAATCGACTTGCGAACCTAACGCATCTCAGGACTCTGAGAGGATCTTCCAGGAAAGTAGTCAATGGAGATAATGGAGTTCGGATGATATGATTCGAGAGATCGGATAGCCCCTGTGAGAAAAAGTAGGAGCGAGAAGGAAGGGTAGAATGAGACCAAAAGTGGAATGAACGTAGATCGAAAGTCAGCAAGAAGAATGGAATGAAACGACGGAGTCATTTCCCTGCCTGAAGAGCTCACCTTTCCAGTCCAATCTTCTACTTCTCTCGTATGGACGTTGTAAAGTAAAGCATTGATCGTCAGATCTCTTCTCAAAGCGTCTTCTTCAGGAGTCCCAAAGGACTGTGAAAAGATAGGAAAAAAGAGAAGAGGAATAGCCGGTTGTAAAGGAAGAGAAGCATTGAGAGAAGCTGGGTCAGTGATAAGTCAAGTTTCCATGAGCATGTGAACAAGAGTAAAGAATGGTTCGAATTGAAAATCTGCGCTTGCGAGTGACGAATAGACGAACAGACTCTCACCATGATTGGAATCCTACTTCCATTCTCATAGACTTCCTTTCTCAGATTGACGAAGTCCAAACTCAAACCAAAAAGACTAGCAGTAGCAGTTTCCAATGATTTCGATTGTTCAGGGTTTGCTTCTATTTTACCAATCGAAGATAGTAAACCGCCATTTTGGGTTTTCTTTTTCCCACCATCACTCTCTGCTAAAGTTCTATCTCCAGAATTCGATTTAGACTCTTCGCTTGTTTCTGAAAGATTTGTAGCTGATGATGATGAAGTAGTCTCGGGATGAAAGATAGGATTAGAGGTATAAAGTTGACTCTTTCTAAAGTGTGAAGAAGAGAGATACTCTTTCAGTTTCAAGGCGAATGAATGTCCAGTCATTGTTGATAGAGAGATATCTATGTCGTCTGATTCTGATTCCAGTAACTATAGTTCGATGGAAAGAGGAAAGAAAGGAAGGAAGAAATGGATCGAAAGAGAAGAGAGAGATTGAGATGATAGTTTCTGAGACGCTGTATTCCCAACTCCAAACCTTTTTTTCGCTCTGTGATCTACTCCAGTACTTCTCATAAATCAATAATGATGAGTGTATGCCTGAAATGCCAGCTCCATCATGGAAAGAATGACTCATTTGAACTGACCTTGTCTCTAACCCAGCCTCCAGCCAACCTAGCTTGACATTTGATTCCCTCTGTTGTAGGTTTCCCACCTTGATCATCTGGACAGCCCATTTCCAACCAATCACAGACCTGGACCAACAATTGAGATAGAACCTCTTCAGTCTGATTGAGAGTGATCTGAGGAGTGGAGGGATGAATGGACATTGCTCTTGATTGAATCTTTAAAAGGGGTAAAGAAGATTGAGTAGAAGATAGTCTGAAGCGAATAGTTGAGATGAATGATGGTTTGGATGTTGAAGTAGAGGTTGATGATGGAGGAGAGAGAGTCAAAGTTGAAGAAGATTGAGTCTTTGAAAAAAGAAGAAGAGTAGCAGTAGTGGATCTGGATGGAAAGCTCCTTCGAGCTGTGAGCATAGAATGGAAATGTAGATCTAGATCTGAATCAGCTCAGTTTGTTTGCATGTAAATGATAGATTTGATTCTTTCGAGGTTGATTTGGATAGTGTTGGTCTTTTGGAAGAAACTTGGCTGCTCTTTCTTCCTTCCATCCAACCATTCATCCTTAATCCTATCTCTGTCAGTGACTGATGGATTGAGTTGATGGACCGACAATCAGTATCCAACTAAATCCAAGGAATGCATCGAAATGCAAGCAATTCAATCTTCAAATTGAATCCATCCATCGGCAGTGAACATCTTCATCTTTCCTTTCTATGCCCAATCTTATCATCAACTTCCTCTTCCAGCTTTCATTCTAGAACAATCAAGAACAAGAGATTCAATTCATCTTCATCAGCATCTCCTTCAATCTCGACTCAGTCAATCGCAGCTTCTTCGACTTCTTCTTCTACTTCTGCCAATCAATCTAACCGAATCTCTGCTTCATCTTTCACTGGCAATCACTTCAAACCTCGATTTCACAATTCAGCATCTAAGAAGGTCCAATCTGATCACAATGTCAAAGGGAAAGGGAAGGCTCTAGAAGAGCCAGAGGTGGGAATCAACCCTCAAGTCCATTCTTCTCATCCTTCACCAGATTCCATCTCTACTCCATCTTCATCGGCAATCGATCAGACTCATTCTATTCCATCCTCTTCATCCATCAATGAAGACCAATCCTTTCCTATAGCTTCCATCTCTGATCAACAACAATCTCATACGACAAGAGGAGAGATCCGAACCATTCAATCTTCTACGTCTTCTTCTTCTTCTATCTTGGATCAAAGTTGGAACAAAGATTTCAAATCAAGCTCAATCTCCAATGATCCAGGGAATCAGAATGAAACTCTGGATCACCGAGGGAGTTCAGATAGAATCAAGCACTGGGAGTCTTCTTTACCTTCAAACCTCAAATCTATCCTTTCATCCAATCGAAAGAAGTATCAAGATCAATTATCAGAATCCCAAATCAATTTATTGACAATCATTGAATATCAAGAATCATTAGACTCTATCGAGAAGAACCAGAGAAAGAAGAGGAGAGATTTGGAAGAAATCCAAAAACTTCATCCTACTCAATTACCTAGATTCATTTTACAATCTTTACAAAATGGTTCCGTTTCGATACCTATATCCAAATCTCACTCTCACAATAGAGAAGGGTTCATAGATTTGCAAATTGAATCCTCATTTGAATCTTGGATCAAGTTGTTAAAGAGATCTTATCATTTCAAAGATAGGAAAGGTTTGGAAGCCTTGAGTTTCAAATCTGTGGAATGGATGAGGCAGAGGAAGAGATCGAATGAGATTAGGGTTGGGAATGAGAAGAAGGAATTCATTGATTCACAGAAGGAGAAAGAGTTGAGATATTTGATCAGAAACCTTTTTTTGTCCTTGGATTCTAAAGATGGTCTAAGTGAGAGAATCAAAGAAGAAAGCCTAAGGATTGAACTTCAAGATGATTTAGCAAGGAGTTCTCTTCAAGAGCAATTCACAACATCATCAAAAGACAATCAATTCGATAACATCGCTCATCATTCAACTTCAACTCTCAATCCCAATCCTGAGGATAAAATTGTTTCTTCTTCTTCTTTTTCTTCAAATCGAGATCAATTGGGTTTCACAACCAATGAAGCATTCGAATGGAACTCCTTACTCGGTTTCAGGAATCGAAATTGGTCCAAAACCTTCAATGTTGGAAGAAAGATTAGAGAGGAAGAAGCTTCAAATCCTTCTCTCTCTCTTAATTCAAGAGAAGTCGCCAGAAAGAAATGGGAAATTGACACGAGGTTGAATTCTTTACCTCCGACTTCTAAATATCCAAGATTGAATCATTCCAAAGAGAAATTGAACTTAGAACTTAGAAACGCTAGAGGAGAAGATCAAGATCAAGATCTACTTTTAGGATTCGATCTGAGTTCAAATAAGAGGAAATCAAAAGGAAAGGAAAGAGAAAAAGAACTTCAAACGGAAAAGGAGAACTTTCTATGGGATAGGAAAATAGATGATCCACAATTTGAATTCAGACAGAGAGAATGGAGAGATTTACAAGTTTCAAAGAAAAGATTCGAGGGGTTTTTGAAGAAGAAACAACTAGATCGAGATCGAGATTCGGATTTGGAATTTGATTATCCTCCTACTTGGTTATTGTTACAAACTTTGAAAGGTTTCATTAGAAAGGGAGAGGCTCAAAAAGCTCAGGAATTGGTCTTTAGTTATTTGAAATCTTTGGAAACTTTCTTTGATAGGGAGAAGAAGGTCGCCGATTCCGATTCTGATTTTCCTTCAACTTCAACTTCAACTTTTTTGAGAGATGGTAATTCAGCTTCGTTAGATTATCTCCCATATTCAAAGGAAAACTATCCAGTCACTAGACCTTTTACTCCTCCTTCTGGTGATATTCTTCTAAACACAATCCTCAGGACTGTCATTTGGAATGACTTCGCTTCTAAAGTTCCTCATCCTCAACGGTCAAACACAAGGAAATCTTCCGAAGAATGGGAAGACGTCGATGTAGAAGTTGATGTCAAGCAAGATCAAGATCAAGGATCAACTTTTGAGAAATGCTTGAATGTCATACAGAGGTTCTGTGGGTTTGAAGGAGAACAGTTGAAATCGGAAATGATCAAGAAAGAAGATTCATGGAGTTCTGAAGGTGAATCCAGATCTAGAATCAAGTTGATTCCGAGCGAGAACACTCTTTCGATTCTTTTGAGTTCTTTATCCAAGAGGAGAGCTAGAGTTCAGATTGGGATTGAATTGATTCGGAAAGTTGATCAGATTTGGTCGAACGAGAAATTGAATCCAAACTCAAGTTCAGATCAGGGTCATTCAGATCCTTCCCAAACGCCTACTCAATCTCAAGTCAAGAGTGCAAATCCATCATCGATCTCATCCACTTCCATACCATCAACAGTTCTAGGCAATGGTAAAGCCTTCAGAATCCTCTTGGCCTGGAGTCTAAGACATCAAACTAATGAGAAACAAATCCAGCAGATCCTCACTCTTTGGAAAGATTGGAGAAAAGGTAAAGAATCAGAAGCTCATTCCTCTGAAGCCACAACTTTCATAGAATCATTACCAAATGAAGAACATGTTCCTTCTGGTCATGATTGGAAGAGTCAATTCAATCAGATGTCAGAATTGAGAAAGGATGATTTCAAATACGAATTACAAGGATTGAAGACCAAGAAGGAAAAAGGTGAAGAAAGAAGGAAATGGATTATGGTGGAACAGAAACTGATCAAAAGGGAGATTGAGAAATACAAGAAGGAGAAGAGGAAGAAAGGAATCGAGAGAAATCTGGAAAGATGGAAGAGGTTGAAGGAAGAGAAGGCGGAAAGGGAGAGGGGAGTTGAGGCGGTAGGAAAACATGCAGAGAAGAATGAGGAAACTTGAAAGCAAAATTCCAAAACAAATGTACAACCTCCATTCAACTGAAACTTCAGATACACCTGAGCTTTTCCATTCTTTTGTTGCATAGTGAGATCTTCTTCGTCTGATTACAGCTCAGGGTTCTCGTCGTGATCAAACTCCATTCCTATGATCCAACACGTACAGAAGCAAACATCGAGGATTGTCGAGTAAAACAGCGACTCTTTGTCTCCCGTTGCAAGGGAAGAAGTTCTCGACCTTTTGATAATTTGGCCTTAATTCCCAATGAGCTTGGCTATGGTCTTTGACTTGAAATTTGAGCAACTTTGGGACGGAATCCGCTTCCGATGACATCTCTAGATGTTCTTGTACGTTTCAAGGAACTTGTTTTGCTTGAAACAAACGAAAGAGATGAGAAAGAATGAGTTTTTCACCGATGATGCGATGATTGGAAGATGTTTTGGAAAAAAAATCCATTGATCTTCTCAACCATCAACACTCAATAACCTCGTTCTTTCCTTTTATTGGCTGGATCAAAAGGGATATGCTTGGTAGAAATAGATTCTCAATCTCGACATCAAACTCAAAGCACAAACGGAATCCGACCCCTAGTTCTACTTCAAAATACGCTCCATCCAAAGGCGCTTACGTCACTCATTTGCTCGATCCGATCACTTCATATGGCAATCTAGAAGACAAAGATCAAGAGGAGAACTCTTTGGGTGCTTTGGTGAATTATCAGCTCGGAGATGAAGAGACCGGAAAAGTGGCTGGGTTTCCCTCGCCTTCAAACTTGCCTTCGACGAAAGAGCCAGGTACATCGAAGTGGGAGAAGCTAAAGAAGCACCAGCATCCGAGAGCTTATGAAGAACCTTTTTCTCGGAAATCAAACAACGGGAGAAGGACCGAGGATGAGCACGAGAGTCATCATCGTCCTCAAACTTCCAACCGATCATTTCAACCCCCTCTTCGCAGACTTCTAGTGCAAACAAATGCAATCTCTTCACCACTTCAAGACCAATCTCAAAATCTATCTGTATCGCAATCATTCGCTCAAGATGGTTCCAGATTGGAAGCTTCAAGTCGAATCGCTCCAGCGGCTGTTCGGAAGTCTTCATCATCTCCAATCTCTCTGCGATCGGTTCTTGCAAGTCAGAATCCTGATTGGTTCGTCTCTAGTCTCGGAAGTCCAGAAGTCGATGGAAACGAACAACACACAATGTCACCTCGGAAGTCAAACAGGCAAGACGAGCGCCAGCCTCCAACAGTGACTTTCAAACCTCAACCTCAAAGAAGAGTCGTCTCAGCTCCTTCTCAACAGGGAACGAGAAAAGAAGCGATCCCTTCTGAAAGCTTCATTCCAAGAAGACTTTCTGGCTTCCCATCGAGTCTTCCAGGAAGAAGGGTGGTGGAGAAGAGATCGACTTCAGCTCCAATTCTTCAAACTCGACCGATTCAAAGAGCTTTCAATGATCCTTCAACCTCTCGCTCAAGACCCGAACTCATAGCTTCTGCTTTTGGGATACCTTCCCCTTCAAAATTTCAAACTCGCAGAGGTGACCTTCGAATTCTGATAGATGGTAGCATGATCTTCAGTCTTTCAAATGCAACTCATCAAGACCTAGTCAGGCTTTGGATTTCGCCTAATGGATTAAAGATCCGTAACATCTGCGCTCTACCAGCTGATGAACCCAATCCTAACTCGTCAAGTCTTACTTTCGATTCTCCATCAAGACTTTCTTCTATTCCAAGAGAATTTCTACCTCAAGATCTGGTTCTGGCCTATCGGCATTGTTCTAGATGGCTTGATTCTATCCGCTCGAAGATTGTACTCGGATCATTTCAAGTCCCCAATCTAAAAGTTACGAATGGAAGCTTGGCAGATGTCGAGAATCAAAGCTCGAACGTCACTGTTTTGTCCAACGGCAAAGAACCTGATTACATCAAAACTTCTTTGCAGAAAATCAGATCTGACGACGGGAAACTCTATGAAATCGAAACCAAGATCCAAGTCTCGAAAAGAAAAGGGTTGGTGGTGCTAGAAGAGAGAACTTTCAAGCTAGGAGGAATGAGCGAATCGACTGGAAAAGGTTCAAGGGAAGGTGCATATTCCAAGAAAGTCATGCCTTTGGTTCCGAGGGATTTCTCTCTCTCAAGTTCATCTTCTTCAACATCTCCAGACGAATCACCTCTAACGTTGTCAGACTACGAACTTATAATCCAGTCAAACAGTCTGATCTTCAATAGTCTGGATGATTCTCAAAGGTCGGAAATTTTGAATGCTCTGAATTGTGGGATCATTGTCGATTCGCTTTGGAAGGCATGGCAAGAAGGAGTCTCGAGAAATTTGAGGTCACGGGAGCAACATCAACATGAGAGCGTGGAAAGAGATCAAGACAGCATAGTAGAGAAAGGAGAAAGTAACGAGATGACTCCTCCAGTCAGCAAAAGTCGTTCAAGAAGATTGAGTCATTTAGAAAAGGTTTGGGCTAAGAAAAGCTTAGATTGAATCTCGTGATTCTGATCACACGAGGATCGTTAAGAACAGAAACATAGGGTTAGAAAGGTGGTTTAGATATTAAGATATTACAGTTAACATGCTTTGTGGTTCAAAATCAGGAAGAACTAGAGCCTGCAGTGACCGAAGCTGGCGACTGTTGAGTGGCGATGGAGTTGAGATCAACTTTTCTATCCGAGGTGGAGAGATAAGCTTCCAAATCTTCAGCGCTTCCCTCGAGATAAGAGTGAGAGAAGGAGCTAGGAAGCCTTTCCTCCTGAGCCATCTCTTCTGCTTCTTCTTCTAGACCCGATTCCTCTTCAAGATCAACGTCTTCAACCAATCTATCCTCCGCAACATCATTCCCATCAACTATTTCAGAAGTGTTGATGATTCTCAATTGAACTTCCTCTTCCACTCCCATTCCTCTTTTCTTAGCTCTCCTTTCAGCTTTTCTTTCCTTCCTTTCCTTTCTCTCAATCTCTTCCGATTCTCTCTTCTGAGCTTCTTGGATATCTTTCTTCATTTGTTCTTCTCTTTCTAATCTGTACCTTTCTTTTCTCGCTTCTCCCTTCGAAGCATAAGCGTGAATGACCCATTGAACCCAACTTCTAACGACTTTTCTATCGAGAACAGTCAATCGATGATAGAGCAATTCTAGATCTTGAAAAGTCAGATAAGGGGTCTCGAATTTGAGAAGTGTTGCATTTGAAGGAACAGTTGAAGTTTCAAAGGCTTGGAGAGCAGAGATTGAAGTTGGACTTGGTACTAAAGCTCCCATCATCAAAGCAGCTGGAGGTTTGATCTTGTTTCTCTTAGTAGACTTGACGGAGAGATCTTTGGAATCTACATTTGAGGGAGGAGGATACTTCCTAACAAATTTTTGTAAGGTATCTAGAGCATCTCTTAATCTACCTAATTTGGTCAGAGCTCTAATCCTAGCTGACCAAACTTCTCTAATCGTTTGAGTATCGACTCCCCAATGTTTTCTCAATTTCCCATTCCATCTCTGCTCATCAGCCAACTGCTCTAGGAATCTGAAAGACTTGAAAGCTTCGAAACTGATGATTTCGACAGAAGATCTGTTGGTTGGATCTTTGATCGATGCTGTGGAGGCTAATTCCAAAGATAGAAGATGAGTGTGACCGGTTCTTGGAACGGTGAATTGAGTGAATAGATCAGATTCCGAAGTTGAAAGAAGAGTTGAAGTCGAAGGTGAAGAATCGTTGAATTGGTTTGGTAAAGACAGATCGATTCCGACGTTCTCAGCATGCCATACCAATCTTTGAGAATGAGGTAGATGTTGAGAATGAACAGATAGGAATGAGTTGATGACTTGGGGAGTAATTCTGACGTTTGACAGAGGTCCTTTTCCGAACCTAGAAGCCTGTTCCGATTGATCGTCTGATGAGGTTGGTTGATCTGCTATGATTCTAGCCATCAAACCTCTGACTTCCTTGATGACTTCCGCAGATGTTTGCGGAACTGAATAAGTGAATGCTGATACCGCATCATCGGCAGCTTGTAAGAAAGAGGAAGAAGAGATGTCTTGAGTTCCAGCAGAGGTTCGAGATTCTATCTCATTTGATGCCGAGGTCGTGATTGAATCTGGTTGAATAGATGGTTCTGAGAGATTGACTTGACTTTGAGCTGCTTCTCCCACTTCAGGTCTGGTTTCGCTTGAGACATCAGACTTGCTGGTCTCTTGCTGTTGTTCTTTCAACTTCATTTCACTTCTCTTGAGAGGAGCTTTGAAACTAGCGTAGCATTTCAGAATCCAAGAGATGGTCTCTTCATCCGGTCTCTTATCCATAACGTCCAACAGACTCTCTTCGTCTAAGAGACCTAATTCCATATTCATCTGAGCTCCACCATCGTAGAGAAGAGAAGTGGCTCTCAACATCTCGGCCAAAAGCCATCTAGCTCGATGTAGATCCTTCTCTCTAGCACAGCCAGCTATCAAAGCGTTGTAAGTATGTCTATCTGGTGAGAACCTGAGATAAGTTGGAGTGTCGGAATTTTCTGGAAACTCTCCATCTTCTCCTAATCTAGTCCTTTCAGCTTCTCTCTTTTGTTGATCTGCACTGATCCTTTCTTCTTCCAACATACACATTTCTCTAAAGAGTCTCCAAGCTTCTTCCAAATAATCTTTTCTCTTTGAACAAGTCAATATCAATGAATTATAAATCTCAACATTAGGTCTCAGATTGTAAATCTCTTTCATTTCCTTGAATAAATCTAAAGCTCTCTCTGCATCTGGTAATCTCAAATTTGAATTCTCTTCTGAAACCATGTCTTCGATTTCATTTGGTTGAGGTATTCCTTTAGCACAGGCTCTGATCATCATCGAATAGACGGGAACGTCAGGAATTGGATGAGCAGAGAGTCTCATGTGATAGAAAAGATTCCAAGATAGAGATTGGATTGGGAGAGATGGGTTCTTGAGAAGAGAATCGATGACTAGAGTATAGGTTGCCATACTCGCTGGAGTTGCTGCATCTTCCAATGTGCTCAATAAATTCAGAGCAGGAGTCATTTGGTTGGATCTGACGTGCGACTTGACGAGAGAATGAACTGTGTGATCGGAAGGTGTCAAACCAACTGGGAGAATGGAAGGAAACACAGAGAGAAAAAGTCAGATCTCAACGAATGTGTGCCTCTCGAATCGATATGAAAGGAAAACATTTCTCTCTTGCAGAGATTCACTCACTCGTCTTCATATAAGAAAGCGTCTCTTCGCATCTCATCACATCACCTCGTTCAGCGTAAGAATCCAGAACGTCGTTGAAGAGCTCCAGATTCGGCCTGTACCCAGTTCGTTTCATCAACTCGAGAGTTCTGGACAGATTCTCATCGTCTGCCTTCTGAGACTAGAAATCGGAAAGAAAAGAGACAAGACGAGAAAGTTAGTCAAGCTTGAGTCTCTCAAGACCTACCTCCCGACGAACTCTCTACTCCAGCTTCCTGATCACTTCGCTACTCACAAATGAAACAGCCAACGCAGTCCACTCTTGAGGAGTTGCGAATCCCATTGGCAACAATTCTATCTCTTCAATCTGCGATCCTTCGATTTCCTTTCCTTTCCCAGATCTCGACTGTTTTGACGTTATGAGTGATTCCAGCCGATCCAATATAAGTTTCGAGGAGCTAAAAACATCTTCCACCTCTAGAGAACGATCCAGTTTTGAAGGGCTTGAAGCTTGATTAGAAGGAGTGGCAGTGATTTCCTCTTGATTTCCCACCTGTCTACTTTCCATTTCGATCTTTCTCAGATCACCTTCTAGCTTCTTATCATCAATAGACTCGGTAGCCCTCATCGAACTATCATCTCCCATATTTTTCAACTCTTCCTGCATGATCTCATCCTCTACGATCTCTCCACTTTGACTCTGTTTCTTACTTTGAATTAAAGCTTCGAGTCTTTGGCTGATTTGCCTCCTCTTTTCCTCAACCTCTGAAGCCAATCTACCTTCTTCCGAAGTCCCAACACCAACTGAAGATAGATCCGAAATGGAACGAAGCCGTTCCGAGAAGGTGTTGAGTCTCAGAGCTATGAGTTGAGGTCTTGTGAGATGAGAAGTTGAAGAAGGAGGGGAAGAGTCTTCGATTTCATCTTCCAATCTTTCAGATGGAGGTGGAAGATCTTTTTCTGAATATAAAGGTAAAGATTGTAATATTTGCTGATGATTGAAGTCTTGAGATTCGATCTGTTGATGGTTTGAGTTGTGATTTAGAGTGAGAAGGTTTCTAGCTCTTGAATTTGCATTTGCTATCCTCCTTCTTAGAGCATGATTTGCCAATCTAGCTTCTTGAGGAGTAGCTGGAGAAGGTAACATTAGAGCATCATGTATTTCATCCAGAGAAGCTTCATCCAAAGGAGGTAGATTGCTTTCTATCTCATCACTTTTTTCCCTCTTGTCCAGAATGTTCAATCTCTGTTCTAGAGAAGTCAATTCGGATCTTAGACTTCTCTCTTCTGCTTTCCAGTTTGACATTCTCTTCCTTGTCTTTGATTTCGATTTGCTTGCTCTCGGATTTCGGAAGGATGGTTTGTAAGACGAGACAAAGGGAGTGGAAGAGAATGAACAGG
Organism: Hemileia vastatrix; assembly: GCA_030280995.1. Lineage (NCBI taxonomy): Eukaryota > Fungi > Basidiomycota > Pucciniomycetes > Pucciniales > Zaghouaniaceae > Hemileia > Hemileia vastatrix. Next base: position 13,978 of record JASXTE010000266.1, read on the forward strand.
TCGGATGAGAAGCAGAAGTGGATGGAATGGTAAGATTCGAAAGGATTCCTCTGCTGCTGCTGCGACTTCCAACTCGGATCATGATTCCCTATTTCGATTGTGGAGCCAGTTTGACTTTTGGCTGAATCTGAAGAGAGAGGATTGGGTGTGGTGGGAGAAACAAGATTCCTCCAACTGATCTGCAACTTTTTTGATCATCGGTTCTCGAGTCGCTCACACGACCCTACCTCGAGTGAGATCTACGCAGTCTTTCAAGAGCAAAATAATCTTATTCAGATGATATCGTGTCTGTGTTGGCTGTCTCTTAAACATTTATTAGACGCTTCGGGAAACTGACTACTCCAATCATACGTTGCGTGAATCAGTCTCGGTCCGTTCAGAGAGACTTTCGACCTCAAAATTTCCCATGGATTTCAATTTCATTTCAATATATACTAGCAAGTCCCAAGCGAACAAGAACGAGAGGAAAGCAACCGAGTTTCCTCTGATTCCTTCCTCAGGCCCAATTCCCACTTTCCATCCAGCCCAACTTCTTTCCTTCTTCCTCTCATGTCCTATCATCTTCCTTCCTTGAATCCCATTCGAGAGATCATACTCCTCCGAAGACTGAGAATTTACGAACCTAGTTGAGAGGAGAATGGTAAGATACAGAAAAGTCAGCAAATCAATCTTAGGGACTTCGAGCTTCTGGATAGCATCGAGAGACTTACGATACTAGGTCCATGCTCTTCGTAATCAGCTTTCGTGTAGCAGAAGTTGTAGAAATCAGGCAAAGAGCCGAGCTGTGAACGGAGAAAAGAAGCAACGAGTGAAAGAGCGTTTTCAGCACTCAGAATTACCTTCGATGACCTGTAAAAACAAAGTAGCTTTCTTATAACACTCACCAAAGAACCACCATACCAAACAGCATAACGTTGCATCTTGTGAGAAATGACATCTAGAAAGAGAAAAGAAGGGCCAAGATTCGAATTTCAGCGATCGAACAGAAAAGTTGTATCCTTTGAAATAGGACCATAGGGAAAGAGGACACTCACTGACTTCCATTCCTGAACTTCTCATCAATCCACCACTAGCAGTTTCCGAAGCGGCCAAACGAGTATCAACGATGGATCTCAAATCTTTACGTAGACGTTGACCAAAATGTTGGAACATGGTAGATCCACCAGATAGAACGATGTTCTTCGAGAAAACGAAAAAAGGGACAGAGATGGAGAAGTTTTCAGCAAAAAGCCAGTCGAGAGAACCAAGTGTCTTCTCATCGACAAGATCTTTCGAGAAGGAGAAAGGCTCGAGATATCAATCGGAGCTCACCTTGTAAAGACCTCTTCTAACATCGATTGGACTCTGTTGAATGACAGTGTCAACGACTTCAGGTAGAGGAGTCAAGAAATCAGAAGAAGCAATTTCCGGATTGAAGAAGATTTCAGGAGCCAAGAAACGTTCGTATCCAACATCTACGTGGTATTTCTGTAGGTTGACAAGATTAGAAAGAAGTTTCAGAAGAGATCAGAGACATGCGTGAACTTCGTGAACTTCGATAACCTAGAAACGAGAAGCGAGAGCCATGAAAATCAAATACTCACACGTCCAGTCACTGTATGCTCTCCCTCGAATCTCTCAAAGTACTTGTATGGATCAGTATCGTATCGTCTGAATTCCTTGACCATGTCTTGACAGACGTAACTATCGAGTCCAAAATCACAGCAGCAAAGAAAGAACTAGAGTCAGATAAAGAATCTCCAAAGAGGGTCTTCCCCACAGCCTCAGGCTCAAAAAGACGTTATTCGTGTAGTTTCACTCACCTGTAATCTTCCTTGATTCTCTCTGCTACCTTCCTACTATCCTCTGGAGGAATGTTTGCAGCCTCTCCTCTTTCTCTCAAGAGTTGTTGAACGAAATAAGTAATGTCTCTACCGGCTAGAGGGATATGTTTGATTGCTGATCCAATGACGTAGCCTTCGGCCTGTAGGAATACAAAGTGATATCCAGAGTAAATTAGAGAGTCCAAGTTAGAGGGAAGCGTAAGGATAACGACCTCTTCTCTTCGAATCTCCGATCAGAAAACTATTCCCAATGCACAAGAGGACACTCACGACAGGAATGACATGAGTGACACCATCTCCACTGTCAATGACGGTCCCAGTCAAGGTTCTGTCGGTGACCTTGTTTGAACTCCAACTGGCGGCCAAGGCCAAAACGGCTTGAACTGCAATGTAGAGACCACGGATGTTGAAGGATTCGAACATGATCTCGGCTGTGTTTTCTCTGTTCTCTGGAGGGTTTAGAGGTGGTTCGGTCTGTGAAGAGATGTAAAAGAGAGAGTGGATATCAGGAGAGAAGGAGAAGAAGATTAGAGGAAGGTTCAAGCTGGAAAGTGATGAAATCCTTGTCTGTTCCGAAGGCTTTTCGGACTACTTTATCCAAAGCTTTGGATATCAAGTTCGAAACTCTATCCTAAGGTCTCTGTAGAGAGTTCCAGGGCGAATCATCGATAGCTCAATCTCTAATCTCGAGGAAGGCAATCTCCAATCCACTCTTCCTCTCTAATCCTTCCCTCCAAGCCCTCATCTCTCTCTTTCACCACTCACCAACATGAAGTAATGATCCTCTGGTTCAGCTCTCAAATATTTAAAGATGCACTGTTCCCAAAACCTTTCCATATGATCCCAATTCTCTATCAAACCATGCTTGATGGGTTGATCTACTTGATAAGTTTTGGAATTGGCATAAGCCTCATCTCCTATGAAGAAGTCCAAATCCTCTATTCCTCTCTTTGAAGCCAAAGAAGAGGAAGAGACAGAGGAAGGTTTGGAAGGGACTGAAGGTCTGGAGGAAGAAGCTGGAGCACGAGAAGGAGCTGCACCTGAAGAAGAGGAAGTGGTTCGAGTGGCTATGGCTGTTGGGAAGACGAAAGATGGATCGGAATTACCGGCGAATCTAATAGAATGATTGTTTAAAAGATTGAGGATAGAGGATGAAATGAAGGAAAGAGAGGAAGTTAGTAAGAAGTACGAGATGCAGGTAGAAGATAGAGGAGATGCCAATCTAAACTGACCCCATCTTTGTGTAACCAGTTCCATTGTCACTGCGAATTAAATAGCAACATAAAAGAGAACGAGAGAGATAGGGGAAGGAAGAGAGAGAAGAGTGAGCGGATAGATAAGAAGTGGACGACGTTGAGGATGGATTGGCTGTCTCCTATTTGACTCGACTCACAGCACAATGACGTTTGAACGAGACATGGCTTGGATTGAATGGAATTGCGACTATCTGTTTGACTGATTTGCTCTTTACTTGTCCAAGGATTGGTTGTATAGATTAGAAGATTGGGTGATGGTCTTTGGATGGAGAGGACAACCTTCTCTTCCCTCCCAAAGTCATCCTATAGAATCAAAGAATGGCCACTCCTTCTTCCTCTACTACTACTTCTGCCATTCCAGAGCCATCCAGGGCTACTTCTATTCTAGTCATTGGAATGGCTGGCTCTGGCAAATCATCCTTTGCTGCAAAACTGGCAGAACACTCGCGGAAATTGGCCCAAGATCATAAAGGCAAAGGGAATGACAATGAGAATGAGAATGGTCCTCAACCTGCTTATTGTGTCAATCTAGATCCAGCTGTAGCTACTCTGGGATATGAACCAAATGTAGACATTAGGGATACAATCGATTACGCTAGAGTCATGGAAGAGTGAGTAGTAACAAAGATCAGACATCACTTGGTGCTTTCTGTTTTCATTATTTCTGTTTTCATTCTGGCGTAGGAAAGACTGGGCCAACGAAAGGAAATCAGATTGAGTTTAAGAAAACCAACAAAGAGGGTAGAAAAGCTCAAGGAGACGGAGTCGAGAAAGATGCTCAGAAGAAAGGTACATCATGAACAAATCTTCTCAGCCCGGTTCTACTCTCTACTGTCTCTTCTGTTCTGATTCAAAGAAGGGAGTCCTAGCTACTTTTTCATCAGGAAACCTCAAGAGTGAATGAGAGGGTGCGAAGACGGCCTGTCAACAAGTTCAAATTTGATGATCTCTACATTCCCACTTTCTTCCCCATCTCGTACTTCTATTCTTTTACTTTACTCATCAATCTCCCTTCTTCTCAACACTTGAATCCCTCAGGTACAATCTAGGTCCAAATGGAGGAATCCTAACCTCCTTGAATCTATTCACGACCAAATTCGATCAAGTCCTATCCATCTTGGAAAAACGTTCCAATTCGGTAGATTACATGGTTCACGATACTCCTGGTCAAATCGAAATCTTCACTTGGTCAGCTTCTGGAAGTATCATTACGGATTCATTGGCTAGCTCCATGCCCACTTGTGTCGCTTACGTCGTAGACACTCCTAGGACTACCGCTCCTGCCACTTTTATGAGCAACATGCTTTATGCTTGTAGGTCAGTATTTGTTAGAAACTGAAGTCTGAAAAGCTGATGAATGCTGAGCTTTTGAGAAAAGTTTTGGATTAGAACTCTGGCTGACTTGTTCTTCTTTATCCCTCTTTACTTACTTTCGTTCTCGTTCTCTCTAAACACACAGTATTCTCTACAAAACCAAACTTCCCTTCATCCTAGTGTTCAACAAGACTGATATTCAATCGCACCAATTCGCTCTGGAATGGATGAAAGATTTCGAAACTTTTCAGAAAGCTCTGAAGTCTGGTGATGCCACTGAACCTGCCTTCGTAGGTTCAAATGAGAGGACGAGAAGAAGTGGTGGTGGGGATGGAGATCAGGAAGGTAGCTATATGAATAGCTTGATGAGTAGTATGTGTTTGGTCTTAGATGAGTTTTACAGTAATTTGAGAGTGAGTATTGAGAAGCTGAAGAAGAGATAAGATGAGAAGAGAAGAGATTCTTGATTTTTCAAACTTGCTGTTAGCGACTCCTCTTCTTCCATCTCTCGAATCCCAATCCTGAAATTCAATCCTGATTTCTCTCTACTGGTAGGCTGTAGGAGTTTCATCTCTAACAGGAGAAGGAATGGATGACTTCTTAAATTCAGTCAAAGAAGCTAGACAAGAATATCTGGACGATTATAGACCTGAATTGTTGAGGTTGGTTAAAGAAAGAGAAGATAAAAAAGAAAAGAATAAGAAAGAACAATTGGAAAGATTGGTCAGAGATATGAATGTAGATGGGAAAACTTCATCTACATCGAAAGGAAAAGGGAAAGCTAGAAGTCAGAATTCTACGAAAGGTGTCTTTGCAAGTGCTGTCTTTCCTCCTCAGAAACGAGAAGATGATGATGAGGAGGATGAAGGTGATGTGGAAATGGAAATCGAACCTGAATATGAAGGTGATGGTGAGATTATCGATCCGGTGAGTATTCGCAGCTTGAACTCATACTGACTTGATTGAGGTGAAACCCTGGCTTCTCCAAGTCAGGTTCTTGCTGCTCATTTATCCAAGTGTGAAGTGATACTGACTCTAAGTCTCACTCTCTTCCATCTAGGATACGGACGAAGAGAGACCAGATCCAGAAGAACAACTCTTCGCAAACACTGCTGGTCAAGCGAAGCATGGAGGTACTTGGCCAAAACCTATGTAACAAATCAATTCAAGTTTGTATTTTTAGACTCTGTCATTTTTCGTCTTTCTCAAAATCCGAACTCACAGATGAAACGTTACTTGAGAGCGTGATGAGAGAGAAAGCAATACTCCAATCTCTCGATGGAAGAGAACGATCGAGTCCTTCGATGTTCTTTCTTAGTATATGATACAGATTAAAATTCGAGAAAACAATTGGGAAGATCGCTACATCTGGAAGAGGTCTTGAATGAAAGCACTACCTTGCCTCATTCTCGACACTCCATCTTCTTGTGCTGACGAACGTCATGACTGGTTCTGGAAGGCTTGAGCCTTGAGAAGTAGAGCGAGAGCTCTCCTTATCAGGCAAATCTACTGTGAAATTGAGTCCAGGTATTAGACCTCTACCGCTGGAATCATCGGATTGTCTTTGAGATCTTCGCTTCTTCGAAAAGAGATCTCCTCTTGCATTGAGGACCGCGAAGAAAGATCCTCCATAGATATTCGGTATCAGTGGAGCAAAGCTGATGGTTATCGGCAGTGCACCGTCGAAGGAACCCTTTTCAGAGCACGAGAAAAAAGAGCAGAAAATCAGAGATGGCGTTACATCTGGTTGGGAGCTTGTCGGCTCTCTCGGAAACAGCAAGATCTATTTTTCTCACATTCTGAGGCAGATTGACGTAGAGCTCTCCAATTATAATGATTGTCGATGCAGAAGTCAAGAGACATAAGATCCAGCTTAGCTTTGTGATTGTCGTCTTTAGTTCACCACTGCTTTTCTTCAAGAGCGCCAATTGAGTAATGATAACTACCAGCACCGAAAGGTCTACTGCTAGATCCAAACCCAAAGTGCATCTGACAAGAACAGCTGTGAGGCAAGGAAGCGAGATGGAACAAATAGAACAAAAGAGAAAAGGCGGTAAAGGTAAGAACTAAGAAGTGAGCCGAGAGCGCTGCTTCTCTCTTCGTGAGAAATACTCACAAATCTCTTTTGTAGGCCAGGATCCATCCCGACCTGGTCTCAGTCTTGAGATCACAGCCACCGCAATGGATAAAATGAATGAAGCGAACGAAGCCAGAGCAATGGGTACGATGATGTACCAAGCCAGTCGAGGCCTCGTGAAAAGCAATTTTTTGATGCAGCTAAGCCAAAACAGTTGGACAAATCTGTAGCAGAAATTAGGTTAGAGGGTCTCGAAGTTTTCAGAGAAGAAGAAAGAAGATGGATCCGATTTCTTTCAATCTGTCACGGAACATCGCACTCACGCTATGACAACGGAATACATTGCTACTGTGTTTCCGAGGGCTACACTAGGGTGATTTGTATCATATTCTATAAAGTCATCAATAGAATAGATCCAGTTGATATAGACTTCGTAGAGAACCGAAGCCACTGTCAGAATGCCAATAACGGAAGCCCAAGCTTTCGTTAGAAGATGATCTCTTCTAGCAAGATTCTGGAAGTAGAACATAGCTTGACAGATGTTTATTCCGAGTAGGATGAACCCAACTCTGTTGGATGAGAAACGAAAATGGTTAGACGATCTAAGTAATGACGTTGATCTGGATGTCTTCTAGAACTCACGTTGAGATGGGTAGCTGAGCACCGATTCCTATGATGAGATAGTACTTTATCTCTTCAGGAGTGTATCTATATTCATCAGTCATCGCTGAGAAGATCTCCAAGTTCTGCGAAATGCGGGAGGCGGAAGGACAAGCAAGACTGCTAAGAGAGATTGAATTTCCAAAGTGACAGAGGCAAGTTCTGCGTCTGTCGTACTTCTTTAAGAGATTATCTGAGAACTGCAAGACCTTGGAAGAATGAACTTGAAGATGTATAGAGAAGATTTGAGAGGTTTGAGAGGATTGTGAGTGTCGAAGGTGTCGAAGAACTTTTGGGTGCGACCGCATGCTCCTGAATCATCCTTTAATCAAACAAAACCTTAATCGGCGGCACGTCAATCAGTCGAGCCTTCGATATCTACCAAAAACAAATCCATTTGGTTGTCTCAGAATCGATGAAGAGGTTGATGAAGAGTCCAATCTTCACTGACAGTCGATAACATTCATGTCTTGACGTATACAAAGTAGGAAAGTACAACTGAACTCGCCTCGCTTCTCACCCTCGCCGACACCATCTCCTCCAGAATCCTCTCATCATCTCAACAGATCCCAGACTTCAGACTTCAAAAATCGGGCCTTTAGTTCCCAATTCTATCGATTTCGCTCTCGTCTACCAAACCGCCTTGTCTCTTGAGTTTCTGAGCCAGTCTCCATCTGTAAAGGTTGCGTGGCATGAGACGAAATTCGGAAGTTAGGAAAGAAATTTATCAGAACCCAGAGCAACACAGGAAGCTTCAAAAAGCGATGATGCTGATCATTGCGAGGACTTACCTGTGCTTCTCTCTCCTAGCAGCTTTGGCTTGAAGCAGAGTCTTGACGTCAAACTTCATCTTCGAACGAGCTTCATCTCTTGAGTAAGCTTCCTGAATGCGATTCAATTGTTCGTTAGCAGGTTTCACTGATGGAGCAGAACGAGCGCGAAAGAAAGGAAGGGAAGAGAGAAGTTTGGCAAATCAGAAGAGAGTCTCACAGGATCTGATCTTCAATCTCAATCTCTTACTCACACCAAGTTTCGACGTCACCTCTGAAAGACGTCTCAGCTTTCTTGATGATCCCTTTCTTCATCTTCTCCGAGATCAAGGTATTCTCAAATTGAGCTTCTCTGACCAAATCCTTCTTCGATTCCATAAGTTCAGCCTGTTGAACGCCTCTCTTCATCCTAGCGATTCTTCTTCTAAAGATCGTCATCGAGACTTCGATAGGTTGAGTTGGTTTGAACCTAGGTAGAGGTGGATTTGAATGAGAGGCAGCAAGTAAAGCACCAGAGACGTGTGGAGTTCGAACTGGTTTCTCTGATTCTATAAACTTGTCAGTTGAATTCTCCCATCTTCTCTTGTACCTCTTATCCAGAATCTTTGAGACCAAGTGAAACAGAAATGCTTGACTCCCTTCGTCATTTGAGATTGCTTTGTTCAGTACCTGAAGTAATTCGTTGCCTTTGGAGATTCTGCTAAGTAGAACGGATTTCTGAGTTGTCTTGCTGTAGACTTGAAACTTCGTCTTGATCCAACATTTCAAGACAGACATGTCATGGGCTTGCTTTTGAGATTCTGGAGTTTGTTGATGAGAGAACTCATTTCTGAGAATGTTGCAACATCTCATCAGATTCCTATAGAGACCCCAACGAATTTGAATTCGATGATCTGATTTCGTGAAGAAAGGAAATCGATGAACTGTCCTTCGAACGAAATCTGGTTTCGCAGGTAGATGAGAGAGAAGATCGCGCAAAGGTAGAGGGAGAGCATTGTTTGGGCTTGAAGTAGTTGAAGATGAAGTTCGCTTTGCAGGACTAAATCTGACCGAGGTTGACGAAAAGCGAGAGTGAGCACCGAAGATACCGACTGACGAGACCAGAGTTGAGAAGCCTCTTGATTGAGTAGAGAATGGGCTAGATTGAGATCTTCGTACTGGATTAGATTGAGAATATCTTTTCCTAGCACAGTTTGAAGATGAGCTTCTTTTCCTTCCAAAGTTTTCTCCATCGATGCTTGGACCAAAATGATCTTGATCTTCGATCTCTCTAGCTCTTCGTTCCAGAGCTCTAATCTCATGTGAATCACCTGCAGCTTGAGCTTGTAGATAATAAAGACCTTTCTCCCCTACTGAGCGATGTTGTTGATCCGATCTAGAATAAGGTGGGAAGTCCGAAGAAGTAGGATCCAAAATTTGGTTCGAGATAATCTGAATGGGTTTGGGTAAAACTTCCGAGCTTTCCATAGATCTGCCATCTTTGTGAAGTGAACCATTACTGGTGTTCTTCAAAGTTTGTTCGATATCCAAAGCTAAGCCTGGAGGGATTGGATCCGGATGACTTGGAGTAATACAAGGATCGTCTACTTCTTTTCTCAGAACCTTATCAGTATCAACCAAAGCGAAGAAAGCACAACCTTGAGGCAGATTATCAATTTGAAGTTTATGAGAGAACATTGCTCTTGTCCAAAGATTCGAGATTTGAAGTGCCAAAGCTGTTCGATCCGTATCTTCTTCTTTGCAAAGATACCTAACTTCGTCATGAACTGAAAGCATAAATCTAGCTTGAATGTCATAAGCTTTGCATAAATGTTCCATTGAAGTGATCAATAGATGAAGATAATCGACACCACTCGATTGCACTACCCAATTGATTCTTGAAGGCATATAATCTTCAGATCTTCTTCCATCGTCCCAAGTCTTCTTTGGTAAATACTTTCTACTCAAAGCTGCAGTGACACCACAGTCCAAAGCTGGAGTCTTTGGTTGATTCGAAATAGCAATCTCTTCCAACTTGTTGAAAACGTAGCTCTCGGTTCCACCGTACCAGAACCTTCGATTCCCGAAAACTTCAGATTGAGGAGAAGACATTCCTTTCGTTTTCGAATAAAGATCTTTCGCTCTTTTCTTCGCTTCTTCTTCCGACATGTTCGGATCAGCTTTCATTAAGAGTTGTTTTGCATGATTGATCCCAGCTCCATAGATTCTCGAATAGTTGAAGACTTTGGCTTGATTCCTTGACGTTCCCAAGATAGATGCTGTCTTGGAATGGAGATCAGTTCCTAAAGACTTGGTACCTTCTAGAGTCATCCAGCCGACAGCAGTGGCTCCATGGAAACCGAATTGAGCATCTCCCATGACGGAACAGATCCAAAGTTCTTCCGAATCGACGTCTGCTCCAACGATGTTCCAACCAGCTGGAGCTTTGACCATAGCTTTCAATTCGCTTCCGACTCGATTCTTCTTTGCATTTGAAGCTGTGAGCCAAGTCTTTTCGATAGCTCTGCGAGTAACAGTACCCATACTGACGACTTGAGGTAGAATCAAACCTTTCTTGTCATCTACGACTTCGAGATTCGAAGACTGTTCATCAGTTGACTTCATTGGAAATCCACTTTCACCATCTTTATCGAATCCCATTTCAGTTCCAGCTTCTCCATTCCAAACGACCATTTGTTGAGCGACTCTATCTCTTACTCCAATCCAATAACTACATTGAGCATTCATTTTCAGAGCGTTCTTTGCAGCTTCTTTCCCTTTATCATCTTGTTGAGATTGCAGAACTTCATTCTCGAAGAGAGAAAGAGAGCTCTTAGAGAATGGTGATCCAACATTTGACTTGTCTCCTGAAGGATGAGGCACTTTGAAGTAAGAAGGAGCTGGCAAAGAGTTCAAAGTATCGAAGTGAAGCGAAACGTCTGCTGAGTTCTTGAAGGTGAGAGGTTTGGAATCTTTGGATTTCGAAGATGATTGATCATTCGATCGAAGTTCTCTATAAACCCAACCATGTTCTCTACTATGGAAAAGAGGATGACCTCTCCAACTGATCTTGAGTAAAATTGGAGATATCCTAGTTCTAATCGTCAGGTCTAGGTTTCCGGTCTTTGGATCAAATAGATCCCAATACCATTTGGGCCACCAGTCTGGTTCTTGCTTGCTTGAATCCGAAAGGGAATTATCAGAATCGGCGATCGAAGTTGAAGTGATTCTCTCATCCTTGACCTCTACGATTTTCCAATCTAGTCCGTCTTCTCTTTCAGCATATCCACTCTCTTCCCAACTTTCCACCACTTCCTCAGCGCATTCAGTGAGAAGCTGTCTGATGTGAGCTTCTTCATGTCCTTCGATGATTGCTTGCAAAACTTCTTGAGCCTGCGAAGGAGAATTTGAGCTACCTGTAAGAATACCTTCGTTCTTCTTGGCTTCGGATTTGAGGAAAGCTTTTCTCAAAGGAGACCCGCCAATATCGATCGAATCTTCCGCCTTAGAAGAATTAGCGATCCAATTCCCACTCTCATCTCTCTTGATCAATTTCCCATCGTACTGAAGTTTGAGGATGATAGCCAAAGCGTTGCTTCTAGGACTGAGCCCATTTTTACCTTTCATAGCCTCTCTATACCATTTCGGAACTCTTCTATGACCAGGCAGAAGAGGCAGGAGTTGAACGTTGGAAGAAGTAGATGAATCCTGACTGGAACCATCACCAGATGCGTTCGAGATTGGAGTTTTCAACCTTTTGGGTCTCTTTGGAGTCCAATCTAATTGAGAAGCCCAAGGATCTGATTCCCACCAAGGAGCTTCGAAGCTCTTTTCCTGTTCACCTGCTTCGACTGGATTCGAAGCCGACGTTCGCTTCTTGGTAGCATTCATCTTGACCTCTCTGATAGGTTTTCCTTTCTTTTCTTTCTCTTCCATTTCTAGTCTCAATTCACCTAAATTCTCTTCTTTCCTCTTATTACACCATTCCAGATACTTCCAGCTTAAACCTTTCATCCCTTCTTCTTTCAGACCTTCGGCCAATTCGACCAGACTCTTACTAACATCTAACCTACTAGATTCATACTTCTCTTCACTCCTTTTCCTATACAATTCCCATTCTTGATCGATTGGTAAAATTGCAGATCCAAGACCCAAAACTCCAGCCAAAGTGGTTGGATTTGGACAAGATTCGATAAATGAAGGGAAAACCTTTTGAAAGACTTGTAAAGTGATATCTGAATCTCTTGCACAATAATTCAATAAAGATGGAAGATTGTCTAGGATCAAAGATCTATCAGTAGCTTCTACGAATAGATTCCTTTCTTCTTTAGAGATTGAGATCCCGCAATGTAGATGTGCTACATCGGCTAAGGAATTTGAAGAGGTGACATCTTGCCATAAAGTAGAAGCGTTTTCATGATCTAATTCACCTTCTGAATTAGTGATATTAGTAGTGTTCTTATTTCCAACGTCATCATTCTCACCAATCCCCAAAGCGTTCAAATCTAGATCCAATTCCTTCAACAATTCTTCATCTATTTCTTCTTGGGATTCTTCGATCTTGACGCCTTGTTCATCTAAGTTCTCCAATCCGAGGACCATTCTCAAAGCTCTCTTAGTATCTTCTCTAATCTCTTCCTGTTTCAGAAACTTCTCTGCTTTCTTCAAAGCTCTTGCCTTTGAATGATTTACCCAAGCAGGTCTTTGAGGTGAAGAGATCCCTCGAGTAGCAACGTGTAAAGACATTGTATCCAGGAACCTAATCTCTGATCTATCTAGAGAATATTCATCCAGGATTCTAGCTCTGTCGAAGGAGACATTATGACCTATGAGTAATCTTGCTGGAACTTGTTTCGAGGAATCAGAGTTGAGATTTGAGTTTGAACCAAAAGGGATTAAATGATCCATCCTGTCTTTACCTTCTCCTTCGTTCAACAACCAAGGACTCAACCAACTGTACCAAGCATTTTTTCCGACTGCAGTTGCCATTACTGGATAAGGACTCAATTTGGGCATTGTTTCGACATCGAATGACAAAACTCCATCTTCATGTAAAGGATAATCTACAGGATAACCTTCACCTAAGACTGTGTTCAAAGATGAATCTTGATCTTGAGCAGCTGAAGAAGTCGGATCTCTCAAGATTGGATATCGAGTCCAACCAGGTTTGATTCTCCATTTCGAAGTCTTATGATGAACCTCCTTTCTCAAATGAGAGGGTAATGAGATCCATTCTTCTTGATCTATTCCTTCTGAATCAACGTCATCTTCTGAAGTTTCTTGATGAATTCCATCCGGATGATCGATGATTTTGATCTTGGACAATTCATGAGCCATTCCCAACCATGGTTGAGCCACCTCTCTTCCCAAGTTCCAAAAATGCTCGGATAGATTTGATCCTTGAAGTGGAGGTAGTTGGAAAGAGATTGGGTTCAAGACTGAAGCTTGAGAGGGAGATAGAGAATGAGTAGAGAGATGGGAAAGTGATAAAGATAGAGAAAGTGGATCTGGAGGTGGAGAAGTTGAACTTGAAGGAGGGAAAAGTTGGGAATGTAGAGATGGGGAAAGTAATTGAACGCCAACTGGGTTTCGAGGAGAGAGATCTGTTAGAGAAAGCGTAAGAAGAAAGAGAGGAATGAGAATCAGTCAGGTCATCCTTTGTCTGCAGAGATGGATGTATGCTGAGAGTTTCTCTGTCATCTCGACCTCTCCCAATTTCAACTTGTTTTGGTTCTTGAGAAACTGTCCAAGACCACTTGCAGCTTCACTTCGGATGGTATCATGAGCTACTTACCTTGTTTCTGTCTTCCTTTTCCTTTGTCATTTTCCTTCTTTGTGAGGCTCCGCTGCGACTTTTCAACGGAGGTAAGCCTACGTCTGTTGTTGATTGCAGGATCTTCCAAAGGGACAGCCGCTCTACCTCTTACTTGTTGTTGCCATAGAGGACAAATGGCTCTAGAGTGAGTGGTTGTAGAGGAAGTCGATTGATTTGACCAAGGAAGAGTCGGTCTTGGATTCGCCTGCCTTGAAGATCGATAGACGGATTGAGCCAAAGACAAAGATTGAGATTTGGATGATGGATTTGTGAGATCTATCTTGATTCTCTTCATTGTGAATTAGAGATCGGGTTCGATGGTCTTGGTAGAAAGTCAAAGACAAAGTCCAAAACTTCTTCTCAAAGAACAACACATCACCGCATCACCCTTCAAGATCGCAACGACTTGCAGGCTGGATTCTAGACAGCAAAGAATCGAATTATGAGCTTGATTAGAAACTCAAGACTGTCAAATCAACTCTATTCAATCTCGAGTAATCTGTCTGCTTTGCAATCCAGACGTTCATCCCGAATCGCAACTTCAAATCTTGATTGCTTCTCTCTCTCGCCAATCCATCCTCCGCCATTCATTCAGCACAGATCGTTCGTTTCAAGTAGACTCAGGCGCAAAGAGCCGCCTTCGGATGGAATAAAGAGCACTTATCCCTCCTCTGACGAACCTGAAAGGGGAAACGCTCACACTGACGCTCAGGCACACAACCCAAGGGGTGATAGGGGTGAGTACTGTAAATGGCTGTAGATTGATGAGACCATTTCATGAGATATGTCCAGATAGAGCTCGAGTGGAAGCAGAATAGGACGAGTATCAGGAAGCTGTGTTTTTTTGATAGTGACCCTTATCAGTCAGCCAATCTAGAGGAAATCCTCTTCCCTTCTCTGTTCTTCCCCTCAAAAGCTGACTGTGATGTTCTTTCCTGATTCTGAATTCTATCCCACAGGCCATCTTTCCTTCACGAAAGCATCCCTCTTCAAGTGAGCTCCTTCCCCTTCTCTCGCAAGCTCCACTTGTCGATCATCGATCATCTCTGACCTTTCTCTCCTTCCATTTCATTCCTCTCCCGCCTCACAGATTGACTCTCCCACTTCATTCAGATTCCTCAAACTCAACTCCATCTTCACCTCTTCAAATCCAATCTACGCCTACAGCAGAGAGAGCTCACAGTGTAGTCTTCTTACTTCACGGAGGTCAACCTCTATCCTACATCGCCTCTTTGATAAGAGCAGAAGCTCCTTCACCGGAACCTGGAGCTCGTCAAACTCAATCTAACGAGAATTATCCAACATCAACTTCAAGTGATTCATCAATAGCATCAACGGATTCAGAAGGTGGCTTTTCAGAATCAAACGAATCTACCTTCGTAGACTCTTCAGAACCAAGTGCTCAATCTGCTCCTTCACCTGAATCTCCTCCTGCACCAGCTCCAACACCAAAGTACGAACCCAATTCAGTTTCAAAGAAAGAGATCAATCAGGGAGCGAAACAGACTTGGGAAAATCAAGCTTATGCAGATGAAACGAAAGATAAAGAAGACGAAGAGAGAGATTTCAAAAGAAGTTCTTCTCCTGCTTTGGGAACTCCTCCGATTACCTTTCATACGAAGTCAGGAGATGGGAAAAGGTGGTCTCCTTCAACTGGTATTGGAGATTTCCTAAGAGATGCAGCTAGAGCTGGTTCGTTTGTCATCTCGGTTGGCAACAGAGCTATCTTGGTCTCAGTTCCTTCATTTGAGGATAGAACTAGATTCTTGAGGTCAAGCTTATATTCTAAGACTTCACAAATTGAAACTTTGGCTAAATTGAAAGGAGAATGTGATTCTATCGCTCATAAGTCAAGTCGAAGGTTAGCTTTCGCAGGACTTGGAATCTTAGGAACGTGGTGGATTACCTGTTGTTATTTGACTTTCTTTACAGAGTTAGGTTGGGATACTCTAGAACCTGTCTCTTATCTCGTCGGTTTGGGAACATTGGGAGCTGGTTATACTTGGTTCTTAGCTCACAATAGAGACATTTCTTACAGAGCTGTACTCAGTGAATCTACTTCTAGAAGGCAACAACAGCTGTACATCGATAGAGGGTTCAATGTCGAACTTTATATGGATCTAATCGACGAGGTTAAAGATTTGAGAAAGACTATCAAAAAGATCGCAACCGAGTACGGAGACCAGCAATGGGATCAGGTGAGTGCTTGAGAATAGAATAGAGAAGAAGTTTGAATCCTTGAAAGAGAAGTTGATTCTTGATCTCATTCTCATCTGAACTCTGCAACTCTCTATCTCTCGTTTTCAGGGAGACACCCGATCAGGACAGGAAAACAAGAGAGCTTTGGAAATCATTCGAAATCGTGAAGCTCAAGAATCAGGTCCAACTTCTTCAAAAGATGAAGATGAAGAAGATGGAGAAGAAGGAAACGATGCTGAAAAGAAGCAGTCTTCGAATCCAAGTAAAAGAAAAGGTGGAGAAGATGATAGTACAGGTAAAGGCTCTAAAGAAATGGAATTGGATCAGAGAGACAATGATGGAGATGGAATACCGGATGGGAAACAGAAGAAACAAAGAGGTGGCAAATAGATAGATTGATTGTACCATACTTTTTCTTTTCTAGATAGACATAGATAGAATGACAAGTTGGGAATGTGAAACGAGACAGAGATGGACTCTAAGCAAGAAGCAAGAGAAAGAGATCGCTTATCAATCTCTTTGCGCTCAGTCATCCCTCGCTTCTTCTTCCAATCTGGGCTGCTCTGTATGAACAAAGTTCATAGAAATCGCCGGAGCAGCTGTCTCTCGAGAAACAGCAGCGTTCGTTTCGTCTGCAAGATCTACTGTAAACTTGAGTCCTGGTATCAGGCCTTGATGACCGCTCGAAGCTTCGCCTTGAAGCTGCTTTCTTGATTTCTGAGACCAGATGTTATCTCTCGAGTTCAGCACTGCGAGAAAGGTAGAGGCGTAAATCACCGGAATGACGGGTGCGAACGTTATCACAATTGGGATTGGAGCGTTGTTCGACCCCTTTGGAAAGGAAATAGAAATCAGGGATCCAAAAGAAGCCTGGAGTAAGAGCGAAATACCTCTCATAGTTACTGAAAAGAGACTTTATTCGACTCACCGGGGAGGGAACACTGATGTAGAGCTCGCCGACTATCAAGAGTGTCGACACAAAAGTCATGACGCACCAAGTCCAGCTGAGCTTTGTGATAGTAGTCCTTAGCTGACCACTATTTTTCTTCAGAATTGTTAGTTGGCTAATGATTACTAGCAAGATAGAGATATCCACAGCCAAGTCTAGACCTAGAAGAGCTCTGACCAAGACAGCTGTGATGATTGACAAAAGAAATGGAAAAAAGTGAGGGAAACTTTTCAAACACTATTGATTATTTCAGCTTAGCTTCTACGGATCCTGTTCTCACCTATCTCTTCTGTAGGCCATGAACCATTGGGACCCTGTCTTGTTCTCGAGAGGACAGCTACGGCGATGGAAAGGACAAAAGCAGAGATGGAAGCCAAGCCGAGAGGTGCGACGATCAACCAGGACAGTCGAGGCTTATTGAACATCAACCTCCGAACACAGCTCAGCCAGAAAAGCTGAACGAGCCTGGAAGGAAAAATGGGTGAAGAGAGAATGCAGACGCTGAGAAGAAACGATCATAATTTCATAATCGCTGTCATCGAACTTACATGACGACGACGGAGTAGAGAGCGACTACGTTTCCAGATATTATACTCGGATTGTCCGAAGCAGTCTTTCCATAGAGAGCGATTGAGAAGATCCAGTTGACCTTGACCTGATAAAGAGTCGACGCGGCTGTGAAGATCAAAACGACACAGACCCATATCTTGGTGAAGAGACGATCTCTTCTAGCCACATTTATCAGATAAAACACAAACTGAGATAGATTGACTCCAAAGACGATGAAGCCGATGCTATTTGGGAGGAAGGAAGGAACATCATGATCAGCGTGTATCCGAGCTCTCTCTGCCGAAACCTCTACAAGCCTTTCTTTGCTGTCTTTGAGACTACTTACGTTGAGAGGATCAAAGGAGCAGCGAAATCCAACTTCAGATAGTGAGTTATCTCTTGAGGAGTGTGTTGATGTTCGCTCATTTGGAGGTTTTTCCAGTAGAGTGAAAACGCTGAGTGAGCACCGCGCTAGCAGAAAGTCGACGAACGAAAGAGGTGAGTATATCTTTCGTGTCCTCTTCTTTCACTGAGTTCGTTGAGTTATTCGACTTCGGAATCGTTGATTCCGACTTGAACTTGACTGCTGTAGTTTGGGTTTAGAGAGAAGAGTGAAAAGATTCGACTGGGGCCTCGAAATTCGAGCTTGGAGCTTAATTGCAGCCGCATGGTCGAGATTAAGCTTTCAATCAAAGGAGTAGCACGACGCGAAGGACCGTCGCGAACACAGACAAGAAGAGAAGAAAATAAAAGAGAAAAATAACATACAGGGAATCTTAATGATACAAGCAACCAAGAGCAGTGAGACAGAATAGAGGGGTGCGATGAAGTAAGAGCAAACGCTCGAGAAGACGACCTGATGCGTGTTCGCACCCTACTCCCTTGGAGTTGTGTTGATGAAGGTCATAGTTGGATCGGGAAGATCAAATTCTCTAAGATGACATCGAAGCAAAAAGCCAGAGAAAAGGATCGCTTATCGATCCCTTTGCGCTCAGTCATTCCTTTGCTTCTCCTTCCAATCTGGACTGCTCTGTATGAACAAAGTTCATAGAAAGCGCCGGAGCAGCTGTTTCTCGAGAAACAATAGTGTTCGTTTCGACTGGAAGATCCACTGTGAATCTGAGCCCTGGGATTAAACCTTGTCGACTGGATCCTTCCCCTTCCACTTCAGGTTGCCTTCTCGCCTTCTGAGACCATACATCTTCTCTTGCGTTCAGAACCGCAAGAAAAGACGTTAAGTAAACAGAAGGAATAACGGGAGCAAAGCTGATCGCGATTGGGACGGGGGAAGTATTCGCAGAGCCCTTTCAAGACAAAGAAAAAGAAGAGGGGGGAAAGGACTGTCAGCGCGACGACATCGACATCTTACCTTCGCGCTACTCCTGACAGCGATCCTCTAGTACTCTCACCGTTTCGGGGGTACTGAGATAGAGCTCTCCAATTATCGTCAGCGTTGAGGCGAAAGTTAGCAAACATAGGATCCAGCTGAGCTTTGTGATGGTCGTCTTCAGGGAGCCATTGCTTTTTTTCAAGACTGTCAATTGGCTGATGATAACGATCAAGATGGTCAGATCAACCGCCAAGTCAAGACCCAGTACACTTCTAAGCAAAGCCGCTGAAAGAAGAAAAAGGTGAACAAGGATCGTTTGGAGAAGAAAGAAGTCGAGAGACCAAAGAAGTGAGAAAGGTTTGAGGTGTTGATGAGCCCTTCTACGCTGGTGGTTCCCATCCTCAAAGTAGAGGTACTCACAGACTTTTGGTGTAAGCCATGCTCCGTTTGGAAGATGATGAAATCTGGACATCACTGCAATGGCAATGGACAAAATGAAAGAAGCGAAAGAAGCAAAACCAATTGGCACAACGATGTACCAAGCCAGTCGAGGTTTGGTAAAGAGCAATCTTCTGATGCAGCTCAGCCAGAAAAACTGGACAGGCCTGATCAGGGATTGGAACGAGAGTAGGATTGTAAGTTAAAAGATATGTACGTGGCGGGTAGATTGTGCTATAGAATTTGATTCACTCACATCACAACGACGGAATAAAGAAGAACCACGTTTCCCAGTGCAGTGCTTGGATTATTACTTCCAGACTGTTCCCAGAGGGCAATGGTGAAGATCCAGTTGACTTTGACCTCATACAGAGTTGCGACTGCCGTCATGATTCCGACTAAGCCAACCCAAGATCTGGTGAAGAGATGATCTCTTCTGGCGACGTTCTGAAAGTAGAAAAGAAACTGGCATAAATTCACCCCAAAGATTATGAAACCGATACTTTTTAGGAGAGAAAGAAGGAGAAAAGCAATCAATTGTCGTTCGTCTGCTTCGTTTGAACCTCGCACGCTCAGAGTTCAATCATCTACCTGCCTACACTCACGTAGAAATGATCAGTGGAGCAGCAAATTCATATTTGAGATAGTAGGTAATCTCTTGAGGAGTGTATCGATGTGCAGTCATTCCAACGTCTTTCCATGAGAGTGCGAACGAGTGGGCTAG
This sequence comes from Hemileia vastatrix, assembly GCA_030280995.1. Taxonomy (NCBI): domain Eukaryota; kingdom Fungi; phylum Basidiomycota; class Pucciniomycetes; order Pucciniales; family Zaghouaniaceae; genus Hemileia; species Hemileia vastatrix. The sequence goes on from JASXTE010000266.1 coordinate 33,861, forward strand.
CAGACAAATCGAAGACAGAATAATACACAAGTGGATGAGTTGGCTGGCTACTTCAGTCGAGGTCGTTCTGATCTTTTGTTCTTGTGAATAGATGTTTGTCTTGAAGAGATCTCTGGACCAGAGTTGAAGATGATAGTCGACTTGTTGGAGTTGGATGTTGGAGGTTCGACGCAAAGACTCTTATTGGTGCAGATTGAGAGTTTCAATCCGGAACACTGCACGAGTGAAGCTCTCGCGGATACGGGACAAAGAATGGATTTGGAAATGACGAAAAAGTAACACGATAGGGAAACTAGAAAAGGAATGACTGACCGAAACTAACTACGCTTCGATCCAAAGAAGTCATCCGGATGTTGACAAGCAGCAACAGCACGACGCATATGAGTAGTCAAGAACGTCAGACCTACTTGATAAGCAGCGTTCATCCATCTAGAAAAGAAAAAAAGACAGTAGAGACAGAGAAAATCATTAGGAAAGAGAAGTAGAGACGCAAACCGAGAAGCATCGTCGAAAAACAACCAAGACTCACCCAAATCCTTCCCTCGGAACAAATTTGAAATCGATTCCTTGATTTCCATATTCAGCTTCCACCATATGAGAGAGCTTGACAGCATCGAATCTAAAGAGAGGATGAGAAGGTAGAGTCGGTAACAGCCAAACTCAACCGAAGTCAACTTTGCTTTTCGCTTCTCCACACTTGATCAACGGAACACTACTCACTTCTCTGGTACCACTCCGTTGAAATCGACAAAGGCCACAGTCATCATGTAACACCATCTATAAGCCAATCTTCTAGCTTCGTCTAGATAACCGTATCTCTCCAATCCGACCCAAGCCAACATTTGATGAGGCGGCCAAGCGAAAGGATAATCCCATTGTCTATTAGGTCTATCCAAAGTAATCTTACCACGAGAATCCTCAGTTCCAGGAATCAAACCACCTTGGACTTCGAATTTACGAAGAGATTGTCTCCTGATGACATGGAAAAGTGGAAGAGAAGTAAGATAAAGAATCGAGTCAAGTCAGAAACGTTGATCTACGAGACGATTGGATCTACAGAAATTCTGAGCTATGGAAATATCACTCACACTAGACTTTCGGCTTGTTCAGCACTACTCATTCCAGCCCACATTGGCCAGAAGGCAGTGACCGTTTCGTAGACACTTTGTTCTTCCTTGTTGGTGTCATAGTCGTAGTATAGACCATGTCCTTCGTTCCAACAATACTTGTCGACCTGAGCCTTTCTATAGGCAGCTCTGGCAAACCATTCAGAAGAGGTTTGAGGACAAGTCAAAGAATGAGAAGGAGTGTCTGGTTCGAAAGACTTGAGCGAAGGTGGCTGAAAGATGAAAGAACAGAAACGAAAGTCTCGTCAGTAAAACGCCATGAGCTACGCGTTGGAAGAAGAAAGCCAACAGACTTACCATTGGAGCGTACAGAGTGAAGTCGTCCGTCAAATCCAACTTGTCATCAAAGAGCTCTCTAATGGCAGTCGCGATATCGACTTCGTACTGGAAGAGAGCAGAGAAGAGAAGAGCAACGACGTCAGAAGTGGATTACTAGTCCATCTTCGAAGCTCAGGGGAAGGCAGAGGATAAAGCACTTACCTTGTAGAGCAAAGCATTCAAATCAATGGTAGCCATGTCGGCACATCTCTTCTCAAGTCGATAGGAAGTATCGTGACCACTTTCTCTGACGGCACGATCGTGCATGAAGTAGAGATCCAATTCGGGTTCGTTGTAGTGTCCGTGATTGTACTTGTTGGTGAACCTGAGAAGTAAGATGGGGGAGGAAAAGAGAAATCAGCCAAGAGCAAAGGAGTTGGATTCGCCACGCACGAGAAGATTCGAAGAATCACTCACTCGTTGACGCTGACTCCGTACTTTTCAGCATAAGGTCTCAAAACATGAGTGAAGTGACTAGCTTCAGTCTCTGGAGGGACACCCAAGCCTTCGGGTCTGAATCTGCTGAGACCAGTCTTGTCATCTCTTCTAGGTTTGCTCATCCAGACGGTATGATATTCCTTGATGGCAGCTCTGATTGCACCTTTCAACCAATTCCTGTTCTTCAATTCTTCCTTTTCGTCCTTTGCTTCCAATCTCGAATAAACCTGAAGAGCCATGTCAGTCAAGAAGGGAGGTTGAGATCTCATGAGGTAATAAGTTCGGTTTCCATTCAAGATCTTTCCATAATGTTCAATTTCGAAGATGAAATGATCGACTGTTCCTTTTGCCATTTCCACCATGTTGTCTACTACTAGACCCAGAGAAATAAAGTAAGAATCCCAATTGTATAATTCGTTGAATCTAGCTCCTGGAACAATGAATGGAATTCCACGTAGTTGTTTCTCTTTTCTAGTTCGCTTTGGTTTGGAAGCAGTCGCTGAAGGAGGATCGTTGAGACCGGTAGGAGTAGTAGCTCGAGATCCGTTGAGTTCCTCTGATTTGGCAGCCGCCTTCAAAGTGTCGGAAGGATCTGCAGCTACGTTGTCTGAATGACTCGTAACTCCCTTTGGCTGAAGATCCGATGGGGTTCCTTCTTGTTCTTGTCCTTCTTCTTCGATTTCGACATCTACTTCTTCCTCTCTCATTGCCAAAGCCAAAAGACCAGGTCTATCATTCAAATCTCTAGTGTATTCAGGAGTCAATTCGTTGAGAGGAGGCAAGATCTCGACAATGAGACCCAATTCAGGTTTCTTCTTTGCCACTTCTTGATAATATTGAATCATCTTGGTTTCCTTTGCTGGGACGTAGATCCTTGGAGCTCTGGATTTCGATCTATTCTTTGGATCCGAAAGAATCGTTTCCAACCCTCCACCATCGATTCTACGAGTCAGATTGTGCCAGAAAGTCTGGGAAATCATTCTGGAAAGTCTGTCTACCGGATTCTCGGTCAGACGAGATTCGTCCAGAACGATACGCTTTCTTCCATGCTCTCTGGCTAGAGCTAGTTCTTGAAGGAGATTGGAAAGCATGTAGGTCTGTAGAAGAGAAGGGAAGGGATGGAGTAAGCGATTCGAGGCAAAGGTGAATGTAAGCGTCGAATGAGAGTAACGAGAAGCCTTTTATCACGATTGAAGACGATCACGACTCGACTCACTCCTCGAATGTCGACTCCTCTATAGCCATTGCTAGCAGCAGTTCCAAGACTCAAGACCTTTGGGCCCGAATCGGTGATGGAGATTTGGAAGTTGCCATCGGTATCTTCTTGTTCCAAGACCAATCTCATCGTCTCTTCCACGTCGACCAAAAAGCGTCTTGGAGCTTCCTGCACGGCATCTGGTGGTGAATACGAAGAGTTTGAATATGAGAAAAGGAAAGCATCGAAGATCAGAATGGAGATTTCAAGTCGACGTCATGAGTTTAGAGATTAGATTCATCGATAAGTTGGGGAATGAGAAGGACTGACCGTGACTCAATCTACGTGGTCTCATGATGGTGTCGTTGTTGATCATGTTTGGTCTACGCTTTTGTTGAGCCTGAAGAAGGTTGTGAGAGATAGGGAATGAAGAGATAGGTGTGTCAATGAGCGATTGAGAACGATAAGGGAATGAATGCAAGGCCCAGACAGCTGGACCCAAGTCAGAAGTAGAAAGAGTGAGATTGCTATTTTTACTGATCTCGAAATCTCAACGAACCTCGAAATAGAACTGTCATTCGAAGAGGAGCCTTCTCTTATCATCCTACTTCCTAGCCTCTCCACATCTCGAGTCTCGACCTGCTTTCTGTCTACTCTGCATGAACCTTGCTAGCTACTGACCATACTATAAGTTCTAACTATTCCCCTGTTCCTCATTGCCCCACTATGAGTGGTGTTTGTAGTCTCCTTTGAGGGATCAGCGTAGGCTCTATCTGGATCCTCTACCTCTTTACTGATAGAGACATGTCTCTTATATCCACCGCTAGGCAACAAGGTAGGCTTATAACCGCTAGCCTGAGCCAATTCTCTCTCCTGTCTAGACAGTGCCTGCAATTGCAAGAAGGCAGAATTGGAAGGAGGTTGTAAAGCTTCCAATTCCTCTCCTTCTTCTTCGTCGATTGCATTGTCTGAAGAAGAGGCCATGGAAGCTCTACGCATCAACTTGGAGAGAGAAGAAGAAGAGGATCTACCGATCGAGTTGGTGGGAGACAGAGGGATAGGAGCCATGGGAGAAGTGGGAGATTGAGATGGGAATGGTTGAGAATGAGAATGAGAATGAGAATGAGAATCGTTAACAGAATCTAGATTTAGATTGTCCTTCTCTGCTTGATCTTGATTTCTAGTGAATGGATTTGACATGCTTGGATGATGATGATGAAGATGTTCGTTTGTAATTGATGGTGGAATTGCAATTGAAAGTGTCGATGAATTGAATGATGATGGAGATAGAGCGAACAGTAGAAGGAGTAGAATGAGAAGTAGTAAAGATCTTCTACATCGACCACCAACTCTGAATCTCACAAAATGTCATCCACTCCACTGACAGATGCCCTTCCCTATTACGACAGAGAGTTAGAGGATCTCCCGAACATCAAGGCAAAAGTCGAGGCAGAAATCAACAGGGAGAAGGAGACGATGAGCAAACGAGAAGGTCTAAAGGATAATCTAGAGGAAATGGTGAAGGCTGGGAGAGTGCCAGATGAATTCCATCTCTTCAAGGTGAGTGAAAAGAATGAATTCTGGTCATTTTATCTACTGATTATCAAGGGATGAGATAGAGTGACAAGCAGCAAGATGGCAGCTCGAGAGATGGAGCCAGAGCTCATATCAGCATCCTCTCTCTTTCTCACTCTCTCTCTCCCTCTTTCTCTCAGGATTCTCCCAATCTCAAAGCTTTGATGGAATCAGCCTCAAAGGGTGAAAAGATTGACGGCATAGATACAAAGAGGTATCAGATGGCAGCTCCAGAAAAGGGACTGGAGGCCACAGAGGAGGAATGGGATCAGAGCATCGCAAACGCTAGGGCTCAATTAAGCTGGGCTGACGGAAGGTGAGTGTGCAAGGATGTCAATGGTAAATTAGATGTTTGATTCAAATGAAATAAAGGACATGCTTTGCTGAGAGAAGCCCTCGTGGAGAAGCGTAAACACAAGGTCATAGATTTCTCACAATGATCACTCTTGCTTCACCTTTTCTCTTTCTTTTTCCGTATCATTTTGGGAAATCTAGAATTACAAACTTGGAACTTATGCGTCGATATGGAGGTGAGTCCTTTGATTCTACCCTTTCTGCCTCTTGAAGGTAAACCTTTGAACCTCTCCCTTTGAGTCTCTTCATCTCGGTATCCTCTTCTTCCTTTTTGTCTTTTCTTTTCTTTTCTCATTCTTTCTTTCTTTCTCCTTCTCCATCTCTTTTCTACTTTCCAACCATTCCTAACGTTCTCTCATTCTCACTCTCAGCAAACTCCTGGAGACTTCAAAACTACCTCTTGGAGAAATCAGTCCTTCATTCTCAATCCTTTCTGAAATCTCTACAAGACCAAACCTCTTCCTTACATCGAGATCGAAGGAACGCTCAACAAGCTGCAGGACAGAAATTGTCCTCTTTGGAATCCAATTTCGGGAATCTAGTCTCTAGGAATCTCGAGATCCAGGTGGCCAATCTGGGGATGCAGAACAAGGTAGAGGAATTGGAAAAGAGGAGAGAGGGTCTGAAGAGGAAATTGAAGGCGTTGGAGGAGGAGGAAGGGAGTTGAGGATTCGAAATTTGCTATTGTAATTGTATACGTGAACTCGTTTCTTGACATTTTTCATCTTTGATCTCGCTCTTTCCGAGAAGTAGTCTCTCGTCTTTGATTACTAGTCACTGCGATTCCATGTGTTTCTGGACGATTGTAGTCGCTTTGAACGAGGAGATTCTTGATTGATTGTAGCTGAGAGCGTACGCACTCGAACCGCCTTTGAAAAGTCGATCAGATCATCAGAGCTCGAAGCGGTGTGAAAATTTCTGTCTTTCCTTCTTCCTTCCAACACATCACCACCATCAAAACTCAAAATCGACGTCAAAAGCCTCTGAATTTCTTTTTACAGCTCCTGAGATGCAAGGTGAGTGCTACATCGATGAACTTCAGATCTCACTTCGACAGCATCAGTGATACTCAAAATGATCCAATCTCTGTTCGCTTTTCCCTTCGTCACAGCTTCTTCTTCTCACGACAGTGACAGACCTGTAATCTCTCGTCTGGATCAATCACCACCAGAGATTCTATTGAAAATCTTCCAGGAACTACTAACTCGAGACATGGGTAGAATGCTGCAAGTCTCTCAAGGTCTCAATCACATTCTTACGACCAATCCTTCGTTGTGGAGAGTCGTCGAGCTGAATGGCAACTATGAGATCAAAAGTCCATTCACCGCCTTCAAGGTCTTCGCTTCTCGTTCAGGGCATACTCTGGAAGTGGTTCGAGTTACGTCGTACGAGTTTTCGGGGAATGAGGAGAAGGCGAAGGAGTTTTACTCTTTGCTAGATTAGTCAAGAGCAAGTCTTAGAAGATTGCGTTTCATTGAGGATAGGCCATCAGTCTTGAGGACAGTCTCAGCATTCCCAAAGCTAGAGCATCTAGTTCTCGACGCTAGTATCTTTCCAAGAGATGTGGAAGATCAGTTATCAAGGGAAAAGCTGGGACTTTTAGGTGTGGAATTTCTCTCGGGTCTCGGATCATGGTCTTCAATTGAGTTGATTCGCTTTTCTTCTCTCAAAGGTCTCTCTGTAGATCGTTACGAATGGGCAGAGGGTTCTCTTCAAGTGATGCTTCAAGCGTGCAAGTCCAGTCTCATCTACCTTTCGCTGTCGGAATTCGACTCTGGTGAAGGGCTACTCAACGATGACTTCCCAATTTTAGAGACATTAGCTTTGCACACTCGTGGTAGTATCAGCTCAATACTCTCTCATCAGCTTCCGAAACTCAAATACCTTATTGGTGTAGCAACAGCTTTAAGTGGCTGTCCTCATTTCAAAAACGTCGAAGGTATCTTGTTCCTCGTGGAGAGTGTTTCCTCCTCGGATGGTGTGAGGGACTCCCAAGAAATCATAGATTCTATGATCAGGCTATGTGGCTGGTCAAACTCCACTTTGAAACAGATTGAGTTCGACGGAGAGTTTAGTGATGATCCATGCCCCATCAACAACTTCTTACGTGCTTTGCAAGTGACTTTATTCAAGATTCTGTGTCCTTCACTTTCGAAAATTTACATAGGACACTTTATGGCCTATGAGAATTACGTGCTCGCTGAAATGATGGTTTCTCGTAATTCTGCTGCAAACGGGGGAATGGTAGAAGGCGAAGAGATGGAGTGCTCAAGAGTGACTATCTTCTTCTCTGACGAGACGGATTTGGAACTGTTTCAAGTGAAAGAGGAAGAGATTCTTTCAACGTGCTCTGAAAGGTTTCGAGAAAAAGTTGGAGTCTCAGAAGCCAGGAAGTGGGAGTTCTAAAAGGTGGAATCGAATCTGAGAAGAAAATCGAGGGTAGTGATCCAAGGTGGCTCCTTTCTTCCTGTATAAACAATGTTTCAAAGCTATATTCTACGCTTTCATAGAGCTCTTAGAGAGCACCTGGGTGATCGTGAAGTCTTCTCTGCACTTTTCATCTTCGACTCGCTGTTTTCGAGAACGAGCGCTTTTGTCGTTGTTGCTCGTCATTGGCAGTTTCTCCCTCGTTCTACTTCAGAACGACTTTTTTTTCGTCGTCTGTAGACCATTCTGAGACATTTGATCCTTGGTCATGCCTCGTCATCTCTGGTCAGGAGCTGTCGAATCGTTTCCTAGTCCTGTCCAAATCGCTTGACCATGCCCGAACCTTGTTCTGCTTGCTCCCCTTTCGAAACCAAGCTGTTTCATTCTGGACGATTGCGATCCATTTTAACCTTCATGGCTTCTTGACAAACAAATTCTCAACCTTTTGTTCTCCCATCAACGTTCGTCTCGCAGCTCAAAGCGAATGCACCGCTTTTGAAAAGACGATCAGAACTCGAAGCGATGTGAAAGTTTCTGTCTTTCTTCTTCCTTCAAACACCTCACCATCCCAAAACTCAAAATCAACCCTCAAAGCCTCTCAACTTCTTTCTATAGCTCTTGAGATGCAAAGTGAGTGGTACATCGATGAACTTCAGATCTCACTTCGACAGCATCAGTGATACTCAAAATGATCCAATCTCTGTTCGCTTTTCCCTTCGTCACAGCTTCTTCTTCTCACGACAGTGACAGACCTGTAATCTCTCGTCTGGATCAATCACCACCAGAGATTCTTTTGAAAGTCTTCAAAGAACTAATGACTCGAGATATGGGTGGAATGCTGCAAGTCTCTCAAAGTCTCAATCACATTCTTACGATCAATCCTTCGTTGTGGAGAGTCGTGAAGCTGGAGGACGACTATGAGATCAAAAGTTGCTTCACTGCCATCAAGCTTTTCGCTTCGCGCTCAAGAGATACTTTGGAAGTCGTTCGAGTCAATACGCTTCTGCGCTTTGCGGAGGATGAGGAGAAGAAGGAGTTCTATGCTATATTGGAACGATCCAAAGCAAGTCTCAGGAATCTGATTTTCCCACTTTTGGATGCGGATAGCCAATCTAACCAAGCATTGTTCAAGACAATCTCAGCATACCCAAAGCTGGAGCACCTCTCTTTCAGCGGCGCCTTTCCAAGAGCGTCACAAGATCAAGTAGAACAAGGCAAGTTGGGACTTTTAGGTGTGGAAAGTCTTTCAGGTCTCGACTCATGGTCTTCAATCGAGTTGAGTCGCTTCTCTTCTCTCAAAGGTCTCTCTGTAGATAATTACAGATGGGGAGAGGGTTCTCTTCAAGTGATGCTTCAAGTGTGCAAGTCCAGTCTCATCTATCTTTCGCTGTCGCAATTCGACTCTACTGAAGATTTACTCAACGATGACTTCCCAAATCTAGAGACTTTATGTTTTTGGAATCGAGGAGATATCAGCTCAATACTTTCTCAACAACTTCCGAAACTCAAGTCCCTCAGAGGTGAGGCAACAGTTTTAAGTAGGTGTCCTCATTTCCAGAATGTCGAGAGTATTGAATTCATCGTGGAGAGCACTGTGTCCTTCGATGGCCATGAAGAGATCATCCTCTGTATGGTCAGGTTGTGTCACTGGTCGAACTCTACTTTGAAGAAGATCGAGTTCGAGGAAGGGTTAGGTGGTGTTCCATGTTCCATCGACAACTTCTTACGTGCTTTGCAAGTAACTTTCTTCGAGGTTCTGTGTCCTTCACTATCAGAAATTTACATAGGATTCGGTCTCCGGTATGATGCTTGGGTACTTGCGGAAACGATGGTCTCTCGTAATTATGCTGCAAACGGGGGGATGGTAGAAGGAGAAGAGATGGAGTGCTCAAAAGTGACCATCTTCTTCTCTGACAAGACGGATTTGGACTCCTTTCAATACAAAGAGGATGCGCTTCTTTTAACACGCTCTGAAAATTTTCAAGAAAGGGTTGGGGTCTCAGAAGTCAGGATGTGGGAGTTCTAGAAGTGGGAGTTCTGAAAGGTGGAATCGAATCTGAGAAGAAAATCAAGGGTAGAGATCAAAGATGTACTTGCGTTGCAGAAATCCAGAGCCCCAAAATTTGTAGTCCATAGACTTTTGTCCGTCATCGTCTTCGTTTTCTCTCTCACTCGCTTTTCATCAGAGCTCGAGAGGAGCAGTGTCGACGCTCGGTGATGTCTTCTTTCACACCGAGCACCGTTGGGATTAGAGATTTGACTTCAGAAAAAGGGATTTGTTTGTCTCCATTTCCATCACCATTCACAACAATCTCATCAGATAGATTTCAATTCAAATCATCATTTCCAACCTCAAATTCCATTCACACGAAGCAATTCCATTCATAGCGACAATCTCTGTCTCTCTCCTATCTCGCCTCTTAACGCCTCGATTACGACCCTTTTACGACTTCTCATTCCCTCAATTCTATCTCCCAAGACTCTGGAATAACATCTTCAATTCATTATGGCCATCACTCACTTCGGCAAGAATGCCAGTTCAAAGAGCAAACCCGCCTCATCCAATCCAAGCACAAGCAATCCTGATAAGCCTTCATCCAGCAACCTCACTTCTCTTCCTCCAAGAGGCAGCTCTATCAAATCAAATATAAAGCAATCAATTGATACCAACAATGTAACTTCAAATTCCAATTCACAATCTTCAAGAATAGACGCAGATCCAACTCTAACTGCACCTTCGAATGCATCTCCATCTCATTCCACCTCTACCTCTACTCATCCTTCAATATCTGCCTCTACTTCGGATCCAAATCAACAGCAGATGGTTCTAGCATCACACAATCAGCCAGAGATGGGATCAGAGCTGCAGTTGACAGAACAGGCGGAAAGATTGGGCGGCATTGCAATGGTGGGAAAGGCTGGTCAGATTGGCATCAACACCAGCTCTGCTCTCGTCAAATTCGCGACTGGTTCTAGTGAGTATCTACGAAAATAATACTTGGAATTGTCGTATTGGATCAGGACGCGTTGTCAAGCATATCAGAAGGAGAGCAAGATAGGAGAATGACTCTTTGTCCTCATGCTAACTCCTCTTATCGCCACCCCCTTTCCATCCTCGCTCAGCTCTTCTGCCTCCTCAGATAGCTGAATTGGTCACTCAGTTATCTTGGCTAGCAAGAGTCTCGTTGAAGACAACCTCTTTCTTCATCGAGCTCATCCTCGAAACTGCAAAGTACTCGACTGGAATCTCTCTTGGAATCACTCGTAGAGCTCTCATCTCTGCTGTGGGTACTGCTAGAGCTATGCATGCCATTGCTGGCGGAGAGAAATGGGATGCTCAAAGTGCTGGGAAAGCGATCGGAGGAGCAGAGGGCGTCAGAGGTTTGGGAAGAGCTACAAAGTGAGTTTCTCGAAATGGAAAGGAGAGCAAGTGACGTCGAAGCTCACCTAGACGATTTATTCCTCTCTTTGCCCTTTTCAGTCAAGCCTTCTTAAACATTCTAGACAAGTACACTGCGGTTGGGATCTACGTTATCCATCATACCTTCACAATGGCAGAGCTCTTTGCGATGTCTGGCTTCTATCTCACTAGTTCAAGTTTCAAGGCTGGGATCAGCGCTGCTGATGAATCGGTCAGAATGATAGATGGAATCTTTGGATCAAACGAGACTTCAAGAGCTCTATCTGGTTTCATTGGTCTAGTCAAGAGAGAACTCTCTCCGGAATCCAACCCTTCGACTGGAGGTGGAATCAAGACTCTGGCTTCTCTCACGAAAGCCTTCACAGCCTTTGCAGTCCTTCAAAATGCAACTTACAAGAGAACTGCGAAGACTCATAAGATGAGAGTCCTTTACGACTGTACAGTTCTAGGAGAGGTAGAGAAAGAAAGTTGGAGAGCGAAATTGGTTGGAAGTGGCAATTTCAATCCAGGAGGTGGACAGAGAAGATTTGGAGAGGTTGGAGATGCAGTCTCTAGTAGAGAAGCAATTGAGAACGGAAATGGGATCCCTTCAAGAGGTTCTTCACGTCCCATTCAAGATTCAGCGATGTCATCTGGAAACAAGAGATGGTCAAGATCAACAAGGCCTGAATCGAGATTTTTCGATGAAGATGTATGCCTCACTGACGTTCAGGATGGTGGTTTGACTTCTTCCAAATCTTTCTCTCCAAGAGATCAAAACCAAGATCTAGACGAGAACGCTTCTATTATGGCTGATTTGGATTACTTGGTTGGAGTAGATGGAGATGAAGAGATGGAGCAGAACTCACTACCGACTTCTCCAGAGGTTTCCGGATCCATCAACCTTCGAGAAGATCAATTGCCTGACGACATGAAACTAGCTCTATCCAAGTATGGAGAGAAGGATCTCAACGAAGGAGTAGTGGTTGGGAGATCGAACGCTACGAAGAAGAAATCTCCTCAAGACCCAAGTAGAGAGGTCAAGCGAATCGTTAGAAAGGTCAGATCTGGAAGAGATGAAGTAGAGACTGTCTACGAGATTACAACCGAGATTATAGAAACGGTAGAGACTACGACTACTATTCAAAGGCCTGGAAGGAGAGCGAGCAACGCTGATGGGACTGGAAGCTATCTGAAAGACAAGCTTTTGAAACTACCTAATCCTTTCTCAGCTCTCTCTGGAAGCAGCCATTCTCATTCTAGTGGTGGGAGAAGAGGTGGTGGAAGTCGGACTGATAGAGACGTTACAGAATCTCACTCTGGAATGGAGACTCAGACTGAAGATCTAGATGGTGGTTATAGAGAGACAGTCACAACCGAAGAAGACGAATGGCTAGAAGTCGCTCGTACCACTGGGGCCGATGAATCTTTCGGAAGCTCTAGAGGAGATACTACTATGAACTCAGATGCATCTAATGGAGGTCTAGGTCTTCTAGACGAATCAGGAAGGTCTCTACCAGAAGTGGAGAATGGTCGACCAGAGCTGGCGATAGCAGCCCTTTCAAGACAAGACACTTTGGATCATCCAGAAGACAGCAAGGCTAGAATGCAAGTCGTACTCAAGACCATGACTCGTAAACTTACTCAGAAGAAACGGATCATGAGACAGATCCAGGTCAGAAGAACAGACGCCAATACTATTCAAGACGAAGAAGATACCGAAATGGAAGTCGATCATCAACTCGGATCGGCTGGCAGTTCGAGTAGAAACTCACCAACCAATAGCTACCATGCTCTTCCACCAGTACCACCTTCGAAGACTGCACCTTCAAGTCCAGGGACAAGTCGGAAATCCAACATGGGTGGAAGATCTGGATTCAGATCCAGTCCAAGTTCACCTCGTCAAACAACTTCTTCTGAACAATTCGGAAACACTTTTCAAAGAGCTTTCAGTAAAGCAAGATCTGCCTTCACCACCAACAACAGCAACAACGAAGGAATGAGAGAAAGAATGAAATTGTCTAATTCTTCCGATGTCACTATGGCTTCAGTCGATCGAGAACATTCTACTCCAGCATCTCCATTATCATCTCCAACTCAAGAAGATTACCCTTCGACTCCTAGACCTCGTCTATCAGTTGCAAGATCCCCACCTTCTTCTCCGAATCTCAGCGACGACCATCAAACATTCAGTCATCATTCCAACGCTCTACCTCCCTCGACTGCAGAAAATGGATCGGTCAGAGGGAAGAAACGAAGGAATAGAGCATTATCGATCACTAGCATGCGTTCTTTCGCTTCGAGATCTCATACTCATGTTCAAACCAACAGTCATGCTCCAACTCCACCTCCTGGAGTGGGTGGGAAGAACAAGAATGATTTGAATCATGGTTCGGATGGAGAGCCGGCAGCTCATAACTTTCCAAGACAGCATCTGGTCAAGAATTTACATCACTTTATGAGATTCTCTTCCGCTGCTTATGGTCAGAACTTTATGAGAATTCTTGGAATCGGAGTGAGTAGTCGATAGCATAGCTGGCGATCCGAAGACTTGCTTTTGTCTCTGACTGACGACTAAACTTGTCTTTCTCTTCTCTCCTTTACAGAAAGCTGAATACCTCTTCGCAGACACTACCAAACATCACAACAACGTCTGGGCCTTCGCTCATCATGTCGGTCTGCCTCCAGACAACATCATTCTAAGCTCATTCACCGAAGATGGATCTACTCCTTTCCATTCCGAGAAGATGTCTCCCATCGTCAACTACGTCTCTATTGACGATGAAAGTCAAGCGATCGTTCTGGCATGTCGAGGATCCCTAGGTCTCTCTGACATGCTGACCGATTTGACTTGTGAATACGAAGACATCAAGGTCCAAGGTGGGAAACCTCAACATCAATACCAAGTTCATAGTGGAATGCTGGCTTCGGCTCAACGATTCACCTCTACCGGTAGCACCGTCTTTGCGACCCTCAAGAAGGCTTTGGAAGACTATCCTACTTATGGTCTGTGTCTTGCAGGACATTCTTTAGGTGGTGGAGTGTGAGTACAAAAAAGACGATTCGAGATGCTCAGATCAGACGACGGCAGTCGACTGAATCTCCTTCTTTCTTTTCTCTCTCCTCTAGTGCTTCTTTGCTAGCCATTTTATGGGGGATCCCTTCGGATCTCTTTCAAGCTCAAGTCTTGGAACGACCAGCTAGTTCCAATCATATCAGACATCCTCAAATCACAACTCCTTTCGTGACATCGATCGAATCTGGTTTACCACCTGGAAGACCTCTCCACGCTTATGCTTATGGAGTCCCAGCGACCACCTCACCAGATCTGAGTCGATATTGTAGAGGTCTGGTCACTTCGGTGGTCCATAACTACGACATCGTACCCTCTCTATCTCTTGGAACTCTGAGAGACATGAGAAACGTAGCTCAGAGTCTAGCAGATGAAAGAGACTCTGGTGACATGGCTCAAGAGATCGTTGGCAGAGTCGTTGGACTGTACCAGAGAAAGAGAAATGCGAACGGTAAAGAATCTTTACAGTTTACTAGACCTTCACTTTCTTCTCTACCACCACTCAACCTCAACTCCAAGTCTAACGATTCCAACTTCAACGGAAAAGAATTTAATGCTCAAGCTCAAGCTCAAACCGATGTCGACATCCCCAGACCTCACGAAGCTCCTCCTCATGAGAGAGAATTGACTTTGGAATTGGACGAGTTGAGAGAAGGTAGGACGAAGAATAGAGCTCAAGAAGCTGGTTATAGAGATCCTCTGAGCGAGGAAAACTTCGGTAGTGGAAATCGATCTGGGAATACCTCTTCTAACGATGGAACTCCTAGAGGTCCAAGTATGGATGACGCTGGAAGAAGTGGTAAGGGATTCAATGATGGTGGGGATCCTTCGAACGACGCTGACAATGATTTGGCTGATTGGCTTTGGTCTCTGATCAAGACTATGAGAGCCAATATGGACGAAGCTAAACTCTATCCACCTGGCCAAGTCTACTGTGAGTACATTTTCTGGTAGATCTTCGATTTGCCACATCGTGGGTTTTCTGACCTTTTCTTCGACCATCTCTTCATATCTCTCTCTCTCTCTTCTCTTCTAGGCGTGGAAACCTTTGCAGTTTACGTCACTCCTAGGATGACTGCTGAGTCCAGAGCTTCTTCGACTGCCTATGAAGCTGAAAGGTTGGCTTCGAGTAGAGGTCAAGCTCATAGAGTCATCATGAGAGAAGTCAGCGACGTCGAGAAGAGGTTCCGAGAGCCGATCTTTGCTAGATCCATGCTTCGTGATCACATTCCAACAAATTGTGAGTATGAAAATTTCTGCAAAAGATCAATTGATGTAGATTACTGATGGATGATACAACTTTCGACCTTTTCTCTCGAATCTCAATCTCACAGACGAGTTGTGCACTCAGCTGCTTTATGCTTCTGTACTACCAAGAGAGGAACAAACCAGGATGTAAAACTTTGGAATCAATGGTCTCAAATCGAATTGTAAATCTTCTGTATCAACACTCAGACGTCAAGGAAGCCAATCAATAGAAATCTCAAATAGAAACAAGGCCACGAATGTTCATAGACGCTCTATTTTCTCAGTCTCGTCTTCATGAATGACTTCATTTCTAAACTATCTCATCAACCATTTATTTTCTCTTGGCTCTTACTTCTCCTTCTTTTCTTCTCATGGTTCGTTCTAGTGTTTTAGGGACGGAAGCCAAGGATGTTTCTTTTGCTCTTGTTTTTTCCATTCCTCTTTCCATTCTCTCTTTTTGTAATTCAATTTCCTTCATTCCCTGATGAGTGATAGCTACCTTACGATGATATGGCTCTTGTGAGACGAGAGAGCTGCTAAGCAGATGAGTACAACAAGGCATCGTCGAAAAGAAGATGAAACTCGAGTCGGTCTTGTGGTGAAGCTGACCTATGACTGATCCCACTTCGTTTCCTCTTCTTGGAAAGATAAATCGATAAAGAGCAAGAGCGCAATCTCAAGCGAATGGCGAAAGTGGCAACTCACTGATCTCTCACGAGTTACGAGTTACGACCGCAAGGTCACTTTCAAACCAACCAACTAACTTCAGCCTCCCTTCGTCTCTCAACAGCTAATCTTCAACTGCCTCTTTAAATCGAGACAGGCAGATTCTCGGTCTGTCCAGCTCTCTCGGCTGGACCCAAGCTTTTCTGAATCTTCGCTCCTTTCTTTGCACTCTCAAGCTCTCGGACAAATCCACCAGATGAGCACCCATCGCTTCACGGCTGAAGAGATCACTGGGTATCTGACCAACAACTTCGCTGGAACTTTGATCACTTCCACGTGAGTCAAACTCTGAACTTTGCTCTCGCCTCTCGAGAGAGAATTAGAGAGCTGCTCTTCTCCGGTCTGTGACCTGTCTTACTGACAAGTGACGATCCCCTTCCTTCTTCCGTCCAACATAAGAATCGGATTGGTCCTGTTTGGAATCAACATTTGCCAGCTAGTAGACTATTATCTGCTGTCAATAAAGCGAGATCATTGGTCCACCAAAGCTCTCGTCTTCTTGGTGATGTTTTTCAATTTCGCCTCGCAAATGTTTGAAGTCTGCCTTGATTGGATCTCAAGCGTATCCGACTTCACTTACAGCGCTGATGTCATTCTGGCTGTGAACGGTATGATTTTTACTCTCTATTCAGTTGTGGTCTTGTGAGTGAGCAGATGAAGAATAAGGTCCGAAGAGAGACCTTTGGCTAGACTTCAGGCATTGCGATTTGTGAGCATCAAAAATAACGTTACCTGCATTCTGATCCCACTTGTTCCAAATACTTTCTCTTCAACAGGCTTGTCCAGCTCTTCTGGCTATCATGTATTAGGAAGTCGATGTCTACGCGACCAAAGCTTTCGTGATTTATCATCAGCCCCATTGCATTGGTTGCCTTCTCTTCCTTTGGTGTTGCCGTTGCCGCCACTGTTCTTACGATAATATCCTTCATCCTGGAGGGAGCTTTCCCACGCCTTTGGTTTGTGAGAAGAGAAGTTCTTGGTAATAGACAGCTTAAGCTCTTTGGAATTCTGACGCCTTATTCTCAACGTATCTCCGTTCTCCTCTTAATTCTCTTCAGCCAAACTACTCAGAATATTCTTAGGTCTGGATTTGGGAGTTGATCTTGCCATTCTCATTGTTCTCGTCTCCCAGCTGACTTTGATGAAGAGAAACACGCTTCATCATCAGAAGACCATCTCTAAGCTCTCTTGGACATTGATTGGAACGACTCTGGTGTCAACACTCATTGTGACTGCAGAACTTGTGCTGAGTAACCCTACATTTGTGAGCTTCTTCATAAAGTACCGTATTTCACTTCGTGCGCAATGTCTTACTGATCAAAAGCTACACTCTTCTCTCATCCGTCAGACTTCTGCTCACCCTGAGATCCCCTTTGCGATCTCTCTTGCTCCCCTTATAGCTCCGGTAAATCTTTCGGAATGCTAGCAGTTCTGAATGCCAGATCAAATCTATGGCCAGACAGGCGGAAAGCTATCTCCCAATCCGCTGGAAGCAGCATGAGCAGAGGGCTGATTCCTGGATTGAGATTCACAGTTGACCTACCTGAACCAGCAACAGAGTCGAATTCTGAAGAGACAGATCGTTCAAGGGGAGCAAATGTTCTGAATCCCGACATGACTTTCATCAGCACAACTGCGAGGGAAGCTCTTCAAGAAGGCACGTAGCAGAGGTCAGCTTCGTGCTGACGATGGATTCTTATATACAAGTACTCACTTCCATTTTTGGCTCGTTGAGATTTGAAGAGCTCTTTATCCCCAGCACTGTTAATTATCTTGCCCTAGATGTGAAACGCTTTGGTGAGCTCAGATTTCGTTTGTCTTTGTCTCCTCTTCAGAATACAACATCTCATTTTGTGACCGAAAAAATATATACAAAACCTATAGAGAATCGAATGAAACGTGACAAATGAACCTACAATAAAAAAGAGTTAACAGAGAGAAGGCCCCGATTTACAAAACAGGTGAAAGGTAAAAAGAGAGAAGAATAAAGACGACAGGACTCGGATAAGATGATACAACAAGACAGAGTGACAAATTGAATGACGAGAACAATTGCTTAGAGATTTAAGTGAAAAAAGAGAGAACAAGAACGGAAACACTGTGAATAGGTCCAGAGAATAAAGAATTGCCAAGGCGAACGTAGAGGGATTTGTTTGGATTGAAAGCGTTTGTCTAAAAGTAGGTTGATAATTGATGAAGTTGGGTTCTGAAGGAGAGCTTATGCTTTTTCATCGGCTTGAGTGATTGTTTCTGGAATGGATTTGGCGACCTTTGAAAAGATTCCGCAAACCTCTTTGAGAGAGACGAAACCCTTGAGCGTGGAAGGGTTTCCCAAAGCCAAAGCCAACGACGGTTTAGTAGGAGAAGGAGGCGGCAGTTCAGATGAAGGTGTATTTGGAGTGTATTGTCTTCTATGACCGGCACTTGATCCATGGAATGAGGCCGAAGAGGATCTTCTAGCCAAAGGGAATCCTAGCAGACTCAACGTTAGTATTTGAAGAAGTGAATCCAGGTCTACTTTGACTTTGTTGTTGTTGGTTTTGAGAGGTAGATTGATGAGATTGACTTCCACTACGACTCGTAGAAGTCGCTGAGCCTAGAGAAGAAGATGGGGAATGATTGGATTGAGAATTTGATCTCGACCAACTTCTTCGAGACTTGCAGCTGAAGGATTGTTCAATGAAGGTAGAGCGTAGCTGAGATCTTGCAAGAAGCCCAAATCTTTGAAACTAGAACTTGAACTGGTAGCTGATGGAGGTGGAGTCAATCCTTGGCCACCATCGTCTTCGTTGTCAAAGACGTACAAGGCAACGCTTTTCGTTGCGAGAAGTGATGCTAATGCTCTTCCTAGATTTGCATTGATCCCAACCTAAGAATTGGCATTGCTTCCTTGCCTTCTTTCCCTTCTTCCCGAGAAGCTAGATTGCGATGGATGAAAGTCGACAACGTGGTTGAGAGAAGAGACTTCGAAGACGAACGAAGAATTGCCAAAGAGATCTCGTTGACGTTGATTGAAGATACCATCGAACCGCGATTGTCGACCACTGCAATCGAATCGTAGTTCTCCAGACTCAAAAGCGTCATGGCTTCGAGGACCGTCTTCTCTGCGGAGATCTCGATGATTCTCTCTTGAATGAAGTTGAGATCCTCCAGAGAGCGTTCGAAGATCGAAGATAGATCCGAGTCTCTTGAAGACTGCAGAATGGAAGAAGAAAAGAACAAACCTTCGTTAGTGGATGAGTGAAAGTCTGCGAAACTCACCATCGTCGCTTTCTATTCACCTTTGAAAGCAAGAACTCCAGAACAGAACTCTGAGACAGGACACCGATGTGCCTTCTCTCTCCATCTGCTTTGTCGTTTCTCTCTCCATCTGCTTTGTTAGCTTCCTCGACCAAAAGGCGATTGTTTCCCTTTGATAGAAGATCAAGGATCTCTCCAAGATCTGCATCTGCAGAGACAGTTGCTCTGTCGACCTTGTCAGAAGCCAAATCGAGTAGCATCGACACTGGGATGCTTTTCTCTTCCTTGGCCAATCTCAAGATTTCCTTTTCCGTCTCTTCAATGGAATGCGAGGTCGAGGTCGAGGTCATTTGAGGAGTGTTTGAAGTAGAATCCGACCTGCCTTTGGCTCCTGGAGCTTGATGAATCGGAAGTTCCATCCCGAAGCCAAGGAGATTGATGATGGTGAGATGGATCCGAAGCAGGCGTTGAAGGGCGAGAACGTGGAGCTGAAGGAGAGCGAGCAGAAGCTGGAGAGAGCACCAAGGAAAGAAAACGATTGAGAATCGAATGCTGAGAGAGTAGGACAGAAGATGATTTCGTAAAACGTCAGAAGCAAAACCAAATAAATGCCACCTCAAACGCAGTTTGCAGATAGATACGACCTTCTCGGTGATATCGAGAGGTAAATGACTTACATCAAAGATACCTTTCCATTTCGACTCGTCGCCATCTTGATGAACAACCAGAAAGTCTTGAGAAGAGGTCTGGTCTGAAGAGGCCAGTTCGAGAAGCTGCTTGCAAGCTTCTTCGACCGGAGTTGCAGATGAAATAGTGACGAGGTCGTCGATCGAATGTACGAGAGCTGGAGGAGAGGTTGAGATGGGGTTCCAAAGAAGCAAGATTAGAGAGACGAGATGATTAGGATGATGGGACCTGCCGGTCAAAGCCTTTTCTTCGTATATCATCACTCTTTCCTAGAAATGCAAGAACGATCCGCCTACATCAAATCTGGAAGCTGTGAGCGGGATGACTGCGAGCTGCTCATCTTGGCCATACTGCATCGAGAAGGTCAAAGTCTCGGTCCTCCTTTGAATGAGACCCATTTCTTGTCCTTGTTCTTATCTTCTGAAGTCCATCTACTCACTGCTGATGTCCAAATCAGGGAATCTTTGCTTCCAATCTATCTGGGGCAGAGCACTCCTGCTGTTCTCTCTTTGCTTTGCTACTTTTGCTTGATCTGCCTCGAACCAAAGAGGATTGATGATTAGAGATCTTCTCTTGAAAGAAGCATTGGAAGACTGATTCGAGTTCCTTGAGGCGAGATGAGTTCTGTGATTCTGAGAATCAAACCAAGCAGAAGAAGGTTGAGAGGATTGAGAGATGGATCTGCTTCTGTTGCTTTGCGATCGAGATGGAGATGGAGAGGTTGCTTCTTCGATGCTGCTGCTGCTGCCTCCATCTTTGGCTTGAGAGGATCTTTGATTGGATTTCGAGATTGGGATTGGTTGACTCATGCTGACTTCTTTTGGCTTTGATTCCAGCAAACACATCGATCTTCTCTCGAATGGCAGAGACAGTGTTCGGAGTTCAAGGCAAGAAAAGTTGAAAGCTCAAAACCTGTATTCTCGAATCGAACCACCACTTTGGCCTCTAATTCATATTTCATGACTGATCATTTCTTTCAGAAAAAGCGAAAAAGTAAAAGACAAAGAATACAAACAATTCCCTACCCTCGTCGTCTATCTTCTTCCACCAGATCTCCTACCACCTCCTCTTCGTCTGGCCGCACCTCCTCTCACTGAGCTCCTCCAAAAGGGCCAGGTCCACCAGGAAGGTTGGCATTACGCAGACATTCGAAGAGGTCGTCTGCTCTCAACTGAGGTCCATCGAAAGAATCCGCAGGTGGAAGAACGCTGTGAAGAAGAGACGATGCAAAAGAGAGAGGTCAGGTCAGGCTGCTCGTCGAGAGAGAGAGAACAGAGTAGTGCTCAATCAGAAAATTGAATCAAATCACTCACCTTAAGAGAAAGTGATGGCGTCCGGAAGAGGAGGGATGCGAACCACTGGAGGTTGAGCTGCAGGAGCTTGAGTTTGGACTGAAGGACTATCTCTGCCGAATCCTCTACTTGGTGGTGGAGGAGGAAGTTCCTTCCCCGACTCTGGCTCTCTTTGCTGAAGAAGGAACCGATTCCGAATCAGGTTTGGATTGAGCAGCTGCGTTGGAGAAGTGTGCGTCTCGATCTTCTCCACCTTCTCCTCCGTTCTGCTTTTCTTCTCCCTCCTCGTCGTCGTCGTCGGCTGAAGAAGCGATTCCAAGATCGCAGGGTCCAATGACGTCCAGGTCCATGTAGGCGTGCTTGTCGGTCAGACGACGAACGGCAGTGTCTGGAATGGAGGTGAGAAAAGGACAGGAAAGGAAAGGAAGTAAAGAGTCAGATCACGAAGAGAATTAGATAAAGAAAACAGCTCGGGTACTTGACTCACCTTCTGGATAGGCTTCAGCCAGTTGAGCTTCGAAGCGCTGAATGGCAGCTCCATCTCCGAAGTTGTGAATGAATTCGGCCCATCGATCCCAGATCGGTCTAGCCTTCTCTTTTGGAACAGTCGAAATGGTTCGCGTGAAGACAGCTCGAGCATCTGGAAAGAAGTAGAAAAAGAGAAGTAGAAAAGCAAGAGGTCAGTCAAATCAAGCAGAAAGCGCGACTGACTGAGGAGAGGAAAGCGTTCTCGTTGATCGATTCCTTTCCACTCACTGCTCTCGTCATTGATGGAAATCAAGAAATCCAGATACCTTACCACCAAAGTCTCGTTCTCAGGAAAGGTCTTCAGAGCCAGTTCAAATACTTTCGTAGCGACGACAGTGTCCTTCGAACAATGGTATTCCATCATGGCACTAGCTTCGTAAACCAACCAAGTGCAGTTGGGATGCTTACGAGCTTTACCGAAGAGAGTTCTGGTGGGACGAGATCCCTGTAAAGGAATGAAGATGAAAAGAAAGAGGCGTAAACATGAAGAATCGATATGAGCAACTCTGTATCGATTCTTATAATCTCTGAGCTTCTTTACTCTTAAGGAACTTAAAACTCACCTCGGTTCTTCTGACATATTGCATCCATTTGATCCAAACCAAAGAAGCTTTCTCCTTTTCCTTCTCGATTTCTGGATTCCTATCTCTCATCAAAATTTCTTTTCGAAGTTTCCAACTTTCTTCCTTCTTTCTCAACTGCTCCTCTCTCGTCTCCAAGAACGTCCTGAGCTGCTCCCTCGTCGTCTTTTCTTCGCTCTGCTGGCTGCAGCAGTCGCTTCGGCTTCGGCATCAATGACGCTCAGAGCTGAATCGAGAGAAGATTGAAGACGAGAGACTCTAGAGTGAACGACGTTGATGAGCGATTCAAAGACTGGTGGACATTCTGCATTCTCCTTCTGCGTCTCTTTGATGTCAGTGTATGCGAAGTGGAGTAAGAAACTGGAGAGGAACGAAGTCAAAAAGAGAGAGGGAAAAAATGATTAGAGTCTCAAATCCCTGAACCGAGGGAACTGTCTTCTGAGAAAAAGGGAAACTAGCTCACCTCTCTGGACAAGCTTCCATTCCTTGCTTAAGCCAAGAAGTAGCTTCTTCGAGACTGTTGACCGAGATGTAGTACTGAGCAGCTGTAAACCTGGAGTTTTTGTAAGGATTAGATGGGATCAAAGGAGGAGGGAATTAGTATCAGCGGCTCCACTTGTCGGTCTCTCAAGCTCATTCCCTCACATTACTCAGACTCACCAAATCTCTGGAAAGAATCTCATATGCATCACAGCTTTCCTGAAAGCACCATGAAGTCTGTTCCTCAAAGTAGGTACATCTTCAATACTGAGAGGATTCGAGATTCCCATTTCAAATACTTTTCCCAACCTCCAACCTGTTCTCTTTCTCTCTGAATGCTAGCCTTCAAGAGATTTCCAGAAAGAGCATTGGGACCTTCGTTGAGAGGACATGGAGTCCAAGATGGAGTTCTAGGTAGAATAGGTCTGGATAGAATGT
Organism: Hemileia vastatrix; assembly: GCA_030280995.1. Lineage (NCBI taxonomy): Eukaryota > Fungi > Basidiomycota > Pucciniomycetes > Pucciniales > Zaghouaniaceae > Hemileia > Hemileia vastatrix. The sequence continues at coordinate 56,988 of JASXTE010000266.1, forward strand.
CCGTCAGAGATTTCAAATCTCGTAAGCTGTTCTTGCAGTCATGTAAGTAGGTGAACGCTCTGCTAGGAATTTCTTGGCCTGATTTGATTGAAAAGAGAAGAATGAGATGACATTTCTGTTCAGATCATTGTGTGTCGAAAATAGAAAAATAAAAGAGTCAAAGACATCTCGATTGATGTTCTCCTTCTTGTCAGATTGAATCCAATCGCAGCGAATCACAAATGAATCGTCGAGTAGGCTTCGAAAGGTTCAGCTCGGACGTCACTTGTTCGACGATACAACTCCTCAAGGACTTATCAGACCTCCTCGGAAGAGATCTAAACGCTTTCATTCTTACTTCTCAGGTAGAATTGACTCGGAAAAGGCCTCTCTTTGAAAGAGAAATGACGAGACCAAAGTCGTTCACGAGCTCCTCTCTTTTAAGACAATCATGCCAGCCATTCTTCCATCTCTTTCGAGATGCGACTGCAGACTTATTCAATCAGATTCATCGACAGACAGAGTCAATCGAGGACTCAGAAGAGGCAGAAAATGAGATCTCTTTCCCGAAAAGATTGTTCTCATGACATTGCCTCTCGTGTTTCAGAATCTCTCTGTCTCTTTCTCTACTTCTACTTCTTTTACTGTTTGACAAGGTCTTGCGAAAGACAGCTTCTTCTTTGACATCACTCACCGTGACTCTATTCAAACCGTTCTCGTAAGAATCCCATTCACGCCAGAGTTGTTCGACGTTCAACAAGGGTACACTGACGGCTCTCTGATAAGCTCTACGAAGGTCGTCCATCTTCTGACCTTCATGCCAAGGAGTTCTAGCCTGAACAGACAGAAAGGAGAAAAGAAAAGCAGTCAGCACGAGAACTTTTCAAGAAGAAAGATGTCGAGAAACAGCGAGATGTAGAAATCTTCATTGAAAAACGGAGAAAAATAGTCGTATCTTTCTTTTCTCTAACTCACCTCTCTCTCCTTGATCAACCCAATATATTCTCCCCAAATCATCCCAGCTTCCTTTTCATTTCCAATGAATCTCAATGCGAATTCATAAGCTCCCTCTAGGATCTTCCTGACTTTTTCCCTTTCCGAATCTTCTCCTTCTTTCAACCCGCCTCTACCGTCCGGACCAGAGGTGCCCTTGTTGGAAGGTGGTGGACCTGGTGGAGGCAAAAGGATTGATACGCCTAGTATAGGCCAGGTAGAACCTCCATAGATCTACAGAGGGCGTCGTTCGAAGAGATTTGGTAAAGATGGATTCTACGTTTGAGAAATTCGAGTGGGAAGTTCTAGAGAGGGCGTAGTTTTGCCATTGACGTGCCTGAGAACAGAGAAAGAGAAGGGGGGGGGGGGAGAATGGGAAAGAGTGGGATTTTCCAAAGATTAGTATCGAACGGAGGGTAGAAGGAGTCCGTTTAGAAAGAGAAAAGGGAAATAGATTAGATTCTGAGTCTGATCGTCAGAATCATCTCTGACGAAGGTATCCTCTGATCTTTGACACAAACTTCTCTCTCCCATTACTCCAAAGATCCCAACTCACAGCGTTAGGAAAGACCTTGAAAAAGGCATCGTAAACCTCTCTGGCCTCTGTCAAGCCTTCTTCCAAATGATCCAGATCTCCCACCATCAAACTGTTGGGATCGCTACCGTTCCCATTCCCATTCCATTCCCAATCCCATTAGCGCTAGGATTAGCTGCTACCTGACCACCAGTGTTGGATCTCTTGTTACTTCCAGCAGCAGCGACGATTCCCACGCCTTTCCAAGTTCCCTCTCCAGCTCCCAGGCCTTGAGAACCGGTGGCTTTGGCGTGAGCGTCGTCCAATAGGGCCATCCATGCCTCTGAATCTCTGGCGTCTAGTGCTACTCTTGCCTTGAGTGCTTCCAGACGAGACAGGATGGGAACGGTGGTAGTGGTAGTGGTAGTGCTTGGTTGAGGAGTAGTAGTAGTAGAAGAAGAGGAGGAAGCATCGTGGCTGCCACTTTGAGATTCCCATCGGTGATTGATGGATCTTCTACCTTTACTGAATGGTTTGCTGAATCTGATTCCACTGAAATCAGAGGGCGATTGCTGCTGTCGATGTCGATGGAGGATGAGATTGACTGCTGCTCTCCTTCTGCTGCTCTTGCTCTTCTTTCACCTTGATTGCAGCAGCCGGTGCTTGTTCTGATTGTCCATCCATCTCGGATAGAATGCGATAGAGAGAAGAGGATGGAATGAAAGAGAGAAGTAGAAGAAGAAGAAGTAAGATAGAAGTAGAAGCAGATCTCAAAGCAGAAGAAAGAGAGAAGGAAGGTGAGAGATGCTTCCTCTATCTGATTCTGTTCCCTTCTTTTCTGTTCTTAATTGATTCTATTCACTTGACCACTTGACTATCCGGATCAGAATTCAGTTTGAATGGATTGTCGAAAAGAATGTCGATATAGTAGTCGTAGTAGTCAAGAAGCAAGAAGATACTTCTTCCCACCAACTAATAACCACTCCTTCCTCTCTCTCCTCACTCTCTTCACCATGTCTGAGCCACAAGTTGCGTACGCTCAAGATGAATATGGCCGACCATTCATAGTAGTTCGAGAGCAAGGCAAGAAGACTCGAGCCCAAGGAGTCCAAGCGATCAAGAATCACATTTCAGCTGCAAAGACAGTCTCTTCCATCTTGAAGACTTTCTCTGGGACCAAGAGGATTAGACAAGATCCTCATCTCTCCAGACGGTGACATTCAGGTCACAAACGATGGGGCCACCATCATGAACAATATGGAATTGGATCATCAGGTCGCAAAGCTACTCGTCCAGTTGAGCAAATCTCAGGACGATGAAATCGGTGATGGCACAATGGTGTCGTTGGTCAGTACAGTGTGGGATGAAGAAGAATGGACGTTTATGAGATGTTTCATCCATCCTTTTCATTCCTCTACTCGCATTTGATACTCATCCTATGATCTTACCTTACCTTACTCTTCTTCCTCTTCCTCTTTCTCCTTCTTCTCCTCTCCTCCTCTCTCTCTCTCTCTCTCTCTCTCTATCTCTCCCAGTCCTGGCAGGTGCTCTATTGGAACATCAGAAACGCTGTTGGATCGTGGGATTCATCCCATTCGTATCGCAGACGGTTTCGAGAGGGCTTGCACCGTAGCAGTCAACTCTCTAGAAAAGGTCGCAGATAAGATCGACTTTCTAAACAAGACACAGAGGAACTCATGAAGGTCGCAAAGACTAGTCTGGGTAGCAAGATGTGAGTTAGTAACGAGAGGCAAAAGGTTTTCCTCATGACCTGATGGGAGAAGAGAAAGGAAGGAAGGTTGCAATCGAGGTGGTGGAAGGAGATAGAAGGATCTGCATCAAAGGAAAGCAGGGGAGAAATCTTCCATCCTCTTTGCCATGAAGGAGAAGTCGAGTCTTTGCATCTATTCTATCTGAGTTCCTATCCTTCGAAGCTCGTTCACTAATCGATTCCTCTCCTCTCCTTTCACTTCTCTCTCCTCCCTCTCCTTCTCCTCGTATCGCAGCGTCTCCAAAGCTTCCGACAAGTTCGCCAAGATTGCAGTCGACTCGGTTCTCTCGGTAGCCGATCTGGAACGTAGAGATGTAGATTCGAATTGATCAAGGTCGATGGAAAAGTGGGAGGTTCTCTAGAAGACACTTCTCTGGTTCACGGAGTAGTGATAGATAAAGATTTCTCTCATCCTCAAATGCCCAGAGAAGTGACGAATGCAAAGATAGCGATCCTTACCTGTCCCTTTGAACACCAAGACCAAGACGAACACAAGCTAGACATCACTAGCGTCGAAGAGTACAAGAAATTGGAAGCTTATGAAAAGGAAAGTTTGCCGAAATGATCAAATACGTAAAGGATTGTGGTGCCAATCTGGTGGTTTGTCAATGGGGTTTCGATGATGAAGCCAATCATTACTACTTCAACACGATTGCCTGCAGTCAGATGGGTCGGTGGACCAGAGATTGAATTGATCGCCATCGCCACTAACGGTAGAATCGTTCCTAGATTCGAGGACCTGAGTCCAGAGAAACTTGGTAAAGCTGGTCTGGTCAGAGAAGTAGGATTCGGTACTACTAGAGACAAGATGCTGTGGTCGAGGAATGTGCTAACACCAGAGCCGTCACTGTCTTTGTAAGAGTGAGTTTAATTGAGAGAAAGCCAACTTGCCAGAGGAGACCTGGATCGATGCTTCTCTGTTAATCCTGTTTGGGAACGCTCATTTTTCATTCTTTTCTTCGAATTTCTATCTTTCTTTAATCATCGCAACAGGGTTCCAACAAGATGGTGAGTCTCTAGGAATCGGAGACAGACTTCTCTGTCTCAATGTTTCGATTTCTCACTGGCATCCCTTCTCTCTTCTTCCCCATCGCCTTCTCTCTTTTTCCAGATCATCGACGAAGCAAAGAGAGCGCTTCACGATGCCATTTGCGTCGTTCGTAACCTAGTCGTCGACAACAGAGTCGTCTATGGAGGAGGAGCTGCCGAAATCGTCGCAAGTGTAGCAGTCAGCAAAGCTGCTGATGAGGTAAGTACCCGAAGAAGCCTAGAGGTGCAATCCGACCAACTCTTAGAAGGCATTGATTGACGACATAAACCGTTTTTGTTGCACTTCTTTGGCTAACTTTCTCATCTTCCCGAATGAAACCTTCTCGCGCTTTCTTCATTCTCCCCCTCACTAGATTCCAACCATTGAACCAATATGCCATGAGAGCTTTCGCCTCTGCTTTGGACGCCATCCCACTGGCTTTGGCAGAGAATTCCGGTTATTCTCCAATCGAGACTCTGGTCCGAAGTAAAGAGTAGACAGATCAAGGAGAATGATCCAAAGCTCGGAATCGATTGCATGGGCTCTGGAGTGAGTATACCCCCCTTTTTTCTCTGATTCGTTGAATGAAATCAAAGGAATCAAAATCTCTAGGAACTTGGAAGAACGTCTGGGGCTGACTACTCTTTTTCCCAAACTCGACATCTTTTCTCTTCATTAGGACAACGATATGAAACGCTGTAGAGTCTTTGATCCTCTGGTATCGAAGAGGCAACACTTCTACTGGCGACGCAGCTGGTCAGAGCCGTTCTCAAGATCGATGATGTGGTGAGTTGGACTTGACAAGTTTCGAGAGCTGATGAGGCATGTCGATGTTGATGGATTTACCTAAACCTTCTCTGCACTCAATCATCCTCTTACCTGCTGTTTTCTCTATGTTTCTCTTCTCACAGATCGAACAACACAACATCGATGGCGAGTGATCCAATGTCATCGTCGTCGTCGTCGTCGAGAAGATTCCTCTCTTCTCCCTCCCTCTTTCTCTTTCGACTACTATAGACTCGAGGTCTCCTATCGGTTCTCTACTTCTACATCTCCCTTTATAATGTCTCGATTGAGTTCCAACCTGTACTACAACTTCATCACTCCCCCAAATTTGACATCTTGAAGCGATGATGCTTTTGATCTCGAAACCTGTCTGTCTGCCTTCTCCTTTCTCGAGACTTGTCGACTTGTTTGGACTGAAGTTGTGGACTGAAGTAAAGGATATTCATCTATTGATCTTATTGTCGATCTCCTCGAATTCCAAGCGAAGAGGTGTGAGATTTGAAGCCAGTCGAAGACTGGAAACGAGAAACGAGATTGAATTCTCTTTTGACTTTGAGCAGCAACCAAGCAAGCAAGCAAGCCATCCAATCGAATCTCTGTCTAATAAACGACTGAATCCAAGTGAACCAACTCTTATCTCAATCTCTCTCACACTCACATTTCCTTATCGATGGGTAACGACGGAGGAACAATTGCCAGAAGATCGGATCTGGTTCACACCAAGCAAGCAGCAAAGACTTCTCTGGACATCGACCCTCGACTTGTCGCTCGAAACACTTTTGCAAGTTGCGCTCTCTCTAGATTGCCACTCAGACTACCAGTATGTGGGAGATGGCTTGGGGAACCTCTATAGAAAGGACAAGCTCGTAGAGTTCTTGCTCAAGAAAGCTGAGCTACAGCTACAGCTACAGCTCAAACAACTTAGACAAGCTCAACGAGATGGCCGTCGCTGGTCATTTGAGAGGTTTGAAGGTGAGTCAACAAAGAGAAAGAGAAAGAGAAACGTATCATTCAGCCATCAGGTGCGCGAGAGGAGCGAGGAATCCAACAAGAAGCCAAGATTGCAGATCAGAGAAGAGTTGAGCCATGTTGCCTCACTTGATTCAATCTTCGTCCTCTGCTATTTCAACATCTCGTAAAGAATCCCTAACAGCTCGTTTGAACTCTTCCTCACTCTTCCAACAGGACGTCAAAGCTCTCAACTTGACTGAATCCGCTACCAACAAATCCAAAGATTCCACCTTTGCCGATCCCGATTCGACCACTTTCATCTGTCCGTTGACTTCCAAGGTCATGAATGGATCCCACGGGCAGATTCCTCTATATCAGGAATTGTGGATGTGTAATGTCAGAGAGCGGGTTGAGAGCAGTGGCTGGAAATCAAGCCTCTTCCTCCTCTTCCTCTTCAAAGAAATCATCTCCTTCCTCTCGAGACGATCAAGACTCCTCCGAACACCAGCAAGCGAGGAAAGCACAATTCCCTGCCCAGTCTGTTCGACTCCTTTCAATGCTTTCTCCCTTTCTAAATCCTCTCATTCAAGCTCGACCAAATCCGGTCCTCTCGACGACAATACTATCGTTTCCACTTCGGACCAATTCTCCTCCATCAACGTCAAGTTCCGAAACTATCCCTCCTCTCTTTCAATCGGAAGCGATCTGATTCCTATCTTTCCTTCCACCAAGGAATTGGATTGGCTGAAATCCAAAATGGAGAAAGAAGGGAATCAGAGAAACAAGAAAAAAGAAGAAGGAAAAGAAATCCAAAACCAAAACCAAATCTCCTGAAGATGATGCTGCTTCCCAAGTCGAAATCAACAAGTCCAAATCAGTAGCTACTGGTTCAGAGAAGAAAAGAAGTGCAACTCAAGCTTCTTTGGATGATCCTCCTTCCTCTTCTACCGATCCCAAAGTCCAGAAAATCAGGCTAGTCAACAAGGACCGCAAACTGCGGCTCTGAGATTGGCTTTGGAGGCTAGACAGAGAACTGAGGAGAAAAAGAAAGGAAGTGAGGCTTTGAGAGAACCTTTATGGAGAAGACGAGTTTGGAAACAAAAAGGGTGGGAAAACAACAGGAGAGTTGGATGACCAAGGGGACCTTTTACTCGGTGAGTCACTTGTTGAGAAAGATCTTCTATTTGAGATGTTCTTTGGGAAATGACTTTGAGAATCTCTCCCTTTGAGATCTTCACTTGACCACTGACTGCCTCTCAAGAGAATCACAGCGTTTTCTCTGACTATCCTTTTTCTTTTTCTTCTTTCTCTCTTTATTTCGACAACAGATACGCTTGATTCTGATTCTTCATTTGTTCTTTCTTGTACTCTCAATAATTCTGGTTAAATAGCCTGTCAGTAATGTAAATTGTAATCAAAAGCTGGATTCTGTCCTCCTCTCGGCACTTTCTCTAGGTCGACTTTAGTCTTTATGAGCGCGAGTTTTATTTCAAAAATCATTTTTATTGGTGCAGTTATTTGGAAACAACTTCATCAACAGTGAAACTACCAAGCTTCTGCATTGTAGCATTTTGAAACACAAACAGAGAAAGATAATAATTGTAACATCAACAGAGAAAGATTGGAGAGAGAAGATTCTCATTCGCTCTTCGATCTTCGATGTCTTATCATTTCACATTTCTCATCTTCTTCTTTCAATACTCGTCGTCATTTCATGCTTCTGAGTCCGAATGATGGATTCTCCGTTCGAATCTTTTCTATAGGCAAGACTAGAACTGACGAATGACTCTCTCTATCTTTCAATCTCCATCTCTTTGCAATCTGTCATGCTTCATCAAACGACAAGATGATCTCAGGCTCCTAATCTTCCTTCAGACTATCAATTTATTTCAGGTATCTACCGTTTGAATACTGAGGGATTGGCCTTGTGGTTAAGAAGGAAAGATGGAACCGACCCAGAAATTGAGATTTTGAATCTGTGATAGAAAAAGACTTCTCTCCTTCTTGATGCTCTGGTTCATCACTTTGAATCAATCTTCAACTTAGAGTCTTCTGTAAAGACGCAAAAGATCTGTGGTAAAGAAGAAGAAGAAGAATAGGTGTGATGGTCGGAGTCAAAGTCATCAAAAGTCAAACGGCTTCTCTTTCAGAGGTTTGGGTACCAAATCCTCCTTCCCTCCTTCATAACTCTGTCCAAAAAATCAACGCATTTTCTTTCTAATGAAGCGGCTCAATGAAAGGAAAGTGATAGATCATCAGAAGAAGTGGAATAGATTCTTTATCATGAGTTCACAATCTCAAGTTTGATACCAAATCCTTATCATTTCGTCATTCTCTTCATTTTCTTCCAGCCATTCCTCAAATTATGAGTTTTCAGGTTGAAAAATAATCATTTAACTCTATTCTTCCCAGACAAAGTCGTCTACTAGCAGTGCAAGAATTTTCTGTTCTCTAATTCTGATCTCTGAATTCTGATGTCGTTGCTGCAGGCCATTTCACTTCTCTCTGAGCACAGGGAGGCTTTCTAGCCTTACAAGTCTTTTCTATTGATCATTACAAAGCAACAATGATCTAGCTTTAGACTATTGGACTTTGTGAAGGCAAGACAGAAATGAGTTTCTGTTGATTGTGTTGTTCTGAAAGCGTAGTTCTGATCCTTGGATTGTTTGCTCTCTCCTTCTTTGAGGCTTAGGATTGATGATTTGAGGCTATTTGATGGAGTAGAGCAGCTAGTAGAGATAGAATCAAAGTCTGAGAGCTGGTGAGAGAGAAGATGCTGGAAAAAGAGAGAGAGAAACTGATTCAGTTTCGTGTTTTCATCAATGACATGTGACACAATCCGTTCCCTTTCGACTTTTCCTCCTCCAACATATCACATCTTTTCAGTTAGAAATGAATCGATTCGACCATAGATTCGAACATCTTCAGATATATTGGCATTCAATTCAAAACTAAATAGTTATCGAATCTAATCAGACTACAAGGAAGAATCTACATCAATTGAAACTCGATCTTTCATAGCTCCATCGATAGAAGAGACTTTCTATTCTTTCCAGATAGTTCTGAACGATCATCAAGATTGAAAAGTATCAGAGGTAGAAGAGATCTTCGGGGGAGACTTCCCAATCTTTGCTTTCTTCTCATCCAGCCTTCGAGCCTTGAATCCTTATCATTTCCACACTTTCCATCTAGCTTCTTCCATTACTCCTCTTTGTTCCGTGCTCCTAAATTCGAATAATGGTTTCCTATTCCAATCTTCCAAGAGACGAAGCTTGAACTCACTTTCGAATGTCTTTCTATCCATCTTTTTCTAACCTCTCCCTCTTTCGCAAGCTTACGTCGAAGAATGAGATCCTCTCAAGCTCCTGCTTACCATTCCATTCGAAACCATCGATTTGATTCTCTTTCTTCTGGGTATTGAGAGATCGGCCTTGAGGTGAGGAGCCAAAAGATAGATCGAATCAGAAACTGCAATCTCTAGTCTCAGATTGACAGACGAAGACTTCTCTCCTTCTCGAGACTCTTGATCTTGGAAAACTTCGACTCAATTTAATAAGATGCAATTGTTTGTGAAGATTTACCGAGTTGATGGTGATGAAGAAGAAGAGCAGATGTGGTGGTTGAAGTCGAAGTAGAAGTCCTCTTGAAGTCGAAATGGCTTCTCTTTCGAGGTTCGGCTGTCAGAGACTCTTCTTCTCTCCTTCATACCTCGGTCCAGTACTATGTATGCTTTATTTCCTCTGAAAAGATCAATAGAAGGACAGTGATAGCAGATTAGGGAAAGCAAAAGAGATTCTCTATCTTGACTTCGCAATCTCTTTCTCCCTTTCAATACCAGATCCTTATCATTTCGTCATTCTCTGTCATTCCCTTCGAGCCATTGATCGAATTATGTGGTTCTAGGTCTGAAAAACAGTCCTGCAACTCCATTTTCCCCAGAGAAGATTCGTCTACTAACTTTGCGAAGATCTTCTTTCTCTATTCATAATCTCTGATCTCGTCATCTCGTTGCTTCCCAAGCCGTTCCACTTCTCTTTTAGCACAAGAAGTCTTTCTAGCCCTTTATTTCTTTTCTATTGATGATTCTGAGGCAAAAATGATCTGTCTCTAGAGGTATTGGACTTTGTAAATTTGAGATGAAGATGAGATTTTGTTGACTGTGTTGTTCTTCCGTTTCTAATCTTTGAATCCTTTGCTCTCTCCTTCTTCGAGGCTTGAACTTGATGATTGAGGCAATCATTTGTTGAAGTAGAGCAGCTAATAGAGACAGAATCAAAGTCTGAGAGATGATGGAAGAGAAGATGAGAAAAGAAAGAGAGAGAGAGAAACCGATTCAGTTTTCACTTTCTTGTCTTCATCAACAGCAAAAATCCGTTTCTCTTTCAGTCTTCTTGGATCCCTCATTTAATATTCTTCCCAACTCAATGATCTGCTTTACTTCTTGCTGTCATTGTATGATCTGAAACTCTCTTCATATGATATGCTTGCTCTTCTGAGATAAAGGTTCATAAACTTTGACCGGTGGTTAGAAAACTCAACCTCCTCTCTGTTGACTCTCTTCTGTTGGTTTTCTTTCAGTATGAATGTTACTAATCATTGATCTGTGCAACCATAGTTTCATTTAAAGTAGGTACTTCAACAATTCTTTTCTAGTCTGTGTCTGCAGTAGTTAGATCAATCTTTATGAATTTAATTATTGAATTGCGGTCTTGAGTCACTTGTACTCTCTTTCAAATTTTGAGATCTATACTTTACTTGCTAGATAAGTCAAGTTCATTATCTCAGTTACTTGTTCAAGCAATTGAGTTAGGAGAACTTCACAAAAGATTGAGTTGAAAGTTTATACTCTTCAAGAAGTCATTCGCCTTCTGAGTTCTGATTGTTCAACAATCTTTGAATCAAACAACCTTATAAGCAAACCCAGAAGTCATTCTATAGCTCATCTCATCTCATTCAAGTGCAAGATCTGTAAAGTCTTTAAAACAACTCTGTGAAACCTATCAACTTCCCAAAGCACACAAATGCAATCTTTCAGAATCAAATTACTTCAAATTGCTTTCTCTCTGAAACAGACCTAACTCACAATACTTTTCTCTATTTTCCTTGGCAGTCAAAAGCAATCTAGGTCAAGAATCCAGTGGAGAGAGTTTCCACTCAAAAAAGAGCACAAGAGCCAAATCCTAGGTTTCAATCATGAATGTCATTACAACTGACCAAATTGAGTCAAAATAAGTGCATTCTATGTGATAGATAGGGTTTTCTAATCACAAGGCTCTCTCAAGAATCCACCAAGGGCAGATTCACATCTAGCCATAGACTCTCGCTCATTTTCTCTCTGTTTCTCAAGTCCTTCTATAAAAACTCCTTTTTCTCTTCCTTTTCTTTAGGGTTAGGGTTAGGGTTAGGGTTAGGGTTAGGGTTAGGGTTAGGGTTAGGGTTAGGGTTAGGGTTAGGGTTAGGGTTAGGGTTAGGGTTAGGGTTTCTCTCTCTC